>JAHPZR010056022.1:0-69858 GCA_019787425.1 Platygyra sinensis | reverse complement strand
TTGTCTATTGCAAGGTTCTTTCCCAGAATTACATTCCCTGGTACCCATTCATACACCTGGGTGGACTGAAAATGAACTCTGACAGTCTAGTCCAAGAACACAACACATTATTCCCAGCCAGGGCTCCAACCCAGACCGCAAGATACGAAGTCAACTGAGCCCACTAACCATTAGGCCAGCACACTTTGACGTCTGTTTTTCATGCGTCTGTCCAGTTATTGATCATGAATTTCGTCATAACATTGTCAATCAAAGTAGCTGTCGATCCACGAGGCGATAGCCGAGTGGATCCGCAGACTACTTTGACAATGTTATGACGAAATTCATCGTCAATAACAAGACAGACGCATGAAAAACTGACATCAATTTGTTTTTTTACGATAACAAATAGTCAAATTGTCCGCTCTCGCTCGTTGCCGCATCGCATAAATTACAAATTCATGTGTCTGTCCGCTTATTGACGTTAAAAATTAGCTAACGGAGCGCGCGATAATTGTTTCATAGTAAATGGACTTCGTATTGTGTGACCATTGTGTCACACAATACGAACTACAAAGAAATTGTTTGTTCAGCGAAGCGATGGTATCCACTATCATGTCTGCTACTATCACTCATTAAATTACTCAGCTCGTGCTGATATTACAGCCTCTTTTTTCGCCAACCTTTCTTTTCGTTTCATTGTTTATTTAAAAAAATAATAGATAACTCAGAAGTACTTTGAAACTGGGTGTTTTTGTTGTTTTTAAGCGACAACTGACAGATTAGCTAGCTTCCCAGAGGCTAGCTTCCAGTGCAGTGTGATAGCCTCTCTGAGTCTCCAGAAAATAAATATGAACGTGATAAACTGGGTTCGAGTCCTGTTGGGGGCTCACCGCCAGGTTTTTCTTTGTCCGTGGCATTATGAATATTCCATCTCTTTCGTTTATTCACTAAGCTGAAAAATTTTTCTTCCTTTAGATATAAGAAAAATGATCATGCGCTTTTTTTTTTTAGAACAGGGTTGTTCTACGCCATTTAAAATTCCGTATGAACCCCACCCCTTCAAACGAAATCGCCTTTTGTTGATGTTTAGTTCTTGCAATGTCGCAGATTGTCCAGTTTAGATGCATACTGAACCAGGACGACCCGCGCCATCCAAGCTATCAAGGTGGCCGCCACAGAAGAGGCGGAAAAGGCGAAAGAGAGCTAAACAAGGCTTAACACCGCGCATCAGGTACACTTTAGTTTTAATGAATCAATCAGGCGATGACAAATTACATGTATTGATCTTTTAATAAAACTACAAAACACTCCGTATCGGAAACCTAAGAAGAGTGAAGTCTATGGTATTCTTTGTTTAGCGTTCGGCTGTCGTTGTCAATTTTTTTGATGAACTTTTCAATGAAAGTCTTGTTTACTTTTATTTATGAAACAACAATTGTTTTACAGTTCGTTGTTCTATAAAGGAGCCCGCTTTCTCAAGATATCTTTGTAAATTGAGCGGTAAATTTTTAGCAGGAAGCATGAGATTACGACCGTCAAAATGACATTGTCCTGCGTGAAAAACTTATCTTTTTCACAGTTTTTGTGGCATGAAAAGAAGGATTATTCAGCCAGGAAACGAAAGATTATTATCTTTTGCCTTTACCAGTAAAATTCATCCATGAAATTCTGCATGCCTGTGTATTTCCGGATCGTGAATGTGCAACAATTCAATTTCCGGTACAGAAAGCTTGTGTGGATTTAGTATCGAAATAGGGAGATTAGTGTCATTTGTGACTTTTGTTTGCCTACGAAAACGTAATTTCCTTTATTTTCAGTTGAAATAAAATCTGTCGCCAACTTCAGTTGGCAGCTGGAAGTTTTTTTTCCTGAATTTAGCTCATTTCATAGCTTCTCTGTATAGCCTAGGGTCTTCCTGGAGATTGCCGATTGCTATTTCGGCCAGCGGAATATTTTTCGGCTTTACTCGGCGGGCGGCCGATTGTTTTCGTTTGGAAATATGGCGGACGATTTGTTTTCCAGGGACGAAACAACATGAAAGAATTTGGAGCTTGTGGTTGAAATATGTACGTTGGCCGTTATCATGATTACGAAAGATATGAAGACGAGTCTTCGGAGGAAGAATGCGAACACTGTTCCAGACAAAACGTTCATTTTCGAGACGGAGACAACCTCTTGTCAAGGCCTTTGTAAGCGTAAATTGTAGAAATATTTAGACTTGAATTGTTTAAAACGACACCATACCGCGAGTTTGCATTGCAGTTTTGTCGTTAGTTATAGCATTTTAAAACATTCAGTGACTTCACAGTCAGTTATTTTGGCTTTATAATGTTTCACTGTCTTTTCCCGGGAAAAATTTGAATTGACTATCTTTTACAAATGATGTTTTTGGGTGACGTTCGATCAATTCGAAACTGCTTAGAGGAATGCGGTGTTCATTTCTAATGTAGCTATAATCTGCGTACATGACGGGTAAAATTGTGACATTACTTAAAAATCCATCATCATTATCGCTAAATTTCGTAGTATAGCCATTGGAAGAATCAAATCAAAAAGTTAAAACAGTAAAAATCTTACGTCTACATTTCGCAGTGAAGGAATGGCAAGATTATGTTGCACACAAGCTTATCTGCCGTGTCTTTTTTGAAAGATCAGGGCAACGAAACTAAACTCTAGACAAACACACAGGCACTAATTACTCAAGATAACGATCTCGTGGCTTGTTTCTGAGCGTGAAATTTATGTAGATTTGCAGTGAACATAATAGGTAATAGTCCTTCAAAGTCACTTAACTTGATCGAGGTATTTCGCATATTTTTAGATACGAGGAGCCACCTTGGGCCGGCCACATAAAAGAGAAAGGCGATGTATTTTACATTGAACCATTCGACGAACCGACTCCAAACGACATGCTCGACTCACTGGAACAGTTAGACATCTCAGGGAACGATTCCCAAGGCGATGGAGCGAAAGACAAGGGGAAACCGGTGCTTAGAAGTTTTAGCTCGGTGAAGAAAATTATTCCAGGATTGAAACGAGATAGAGTTGACGACAAGAGAAATAATGAGAGAAACTTAAACTATTCAAGTCCTACAGCTCACAGAGCTGCGGATGGGCTTGTTGATGGCAGCAAAATGGCTGGTAGATTTTTCAAGAGAGAGGTGCAACTTATTGTCACCCCTCCAAAGGGTCATTCAGGATTCAGGAATGACTTGGAGACTCTACTTGGTATTATTCCCGGAAGAGACAAAGCTGGTAAGCTGTCACAGAATGACAGTTACTCTGGATCGAGGTTGTATATTAAAGGATTTGTTCCTGATGGACCTGCTTTGCGAAGTGGAGATCTTAGAATAGGTATGGTTTTTATTATGACATCTGCCAAGAGACATTTGTACAGATAGATTTCAGTAAGCTTACATGTACATGTTCTTATTCACTACAGACATGTCCATGTAGACTTGTGCTGATCCAATTGTGGTAAACCTGTGCTGATGCATGTGCGACGCTCTTGCCCCTTAAGTAACAGATTTCTAGCTCCTAAATGTACATTACATAACATCTACAATACATCCCGGGGAGGTGGGGGTACTCCCTTGTATATGGGCTATAGGTATGTGTGACCCTAAAGGGTATGGTTTTTCAGCTGTTTTGGTCATAAATAGGTTTCAATTTTAGTTGATTTTGGCCATTTTGGTCATAAATAGGGTATGGTTTTTGCACTCCAAAGCTGCTAAAGTATGCCAACACCTTCAGGAAAATAGCACTGATTTGATATATTTGATTCAAACATCAAGTTGTTTAGGTGGGAAAATGGAGCACATTCAAATCTTGGTGCTTGTTTTATTATATTCCTGTTGCTTCTACATGATTATCCATAATGTGCTAAATGTGAAGACGACAGAGATGATACCATCCACACTTTGGAAAACTTCCGAGGTGGAGGCGGAGGCGGAGGCCCAACTAGCCTTGGTTTGAGATTCACTATAATGCCCGAAGAGTTTCTGAAAAGTATTTCAGAAAACAATGGAAGAATAGACCCTTTTCCAAAATGGCGGCCGAAAATTCAAATAAGTCAAAATTCAAAAAAGTATAGCAGCACTAGAAAGAAAACCTTTAGTTTAGTAACCCTGCTTTCAGTTTCAGCATTTCAGGTGTAATAATTCAGCCGAGAAAATGGAAGTTAAAAATTGAAAAATTTACAGATGTTTATATGACTGGGGGTATAATGCATACCCCCAGTCATACAAACATTTGTAAATGTTTCAATCAGTCTGGTTAGCATTATTAAAAACGAAACTTTTGTTACTTCTGATTAAAGGTTTTTTTTTATGATCATGATTGGGTGGTTGCTTACCAGGAGCTGAAAACAAAAGAATATGTCAAACTTCTGGCCTGTTAAAAGCTGGTCACAGTCGCTTGAGAAATTTGAGTAGTGGTCATTTACAAGAGAGCTGAAGACTTGGAACAGTCTGTGAGAAACAAAATGGTTATTTACAAAGTGGTCGCTCATGGAAGAGTATGAGAGAGTAGACTGTAATTGGCAGTATAGTATATGTGGAATGTGAAGGTATAACTACTGTACCTCTATATCTTACACATATTTTTCAGTAAGTTCATTTTTTTGTGAGACGACTGAATGTTATCTAAATGAATAATTTATTTATCTGGAGCACTGGTCAGGAAGACAGATTTCTCAATCAACCAGGCCAGGAACCGATTAAATCTGTCTTGTCTCATTTCAACTTACAGTATTGCCATATTTTTGTTATTAATTTTTGTTTAGGTGATGTTCTTCTTTCATTAAACAAACTGGATCTGAACTCTAGCAATGTTCACACAATACTTGCTGCCATCACAGGCCCAATGGAGGTGAGCAATTTTTTCTTGTGCATATCCTGAATGAGATGACAGTTTAATTACTTACAGATATCAATGCTTCCCAACAACTTCAAGGTTGCCTTGAACGTTTTGTCAGAGATTTGGTGGCCTGAGTGCTGGCCAGGCCTCTGTGTTGTGTTCTTGGGAAAGACGTTTTACTCAAGATCACAGTAGTCCTCCCCACCCATAAGTATAAATGGGTACTGGCAAATTGAATGCTGGAGAAACTAAGCAGTGGGTCAGCATCCACTGGACAAGAAGAAATAGTCGTACATGTAGTTACATGCTTCATAATCCTGCCAAAATAACTGTAATCAATGAAACGACGTACAGTATAATTAGTTTACTATAATATGTTTTGTTCTTACCACTTTAAATTCATTGCTATTTGTTAATTAACAATGTAATTCTATTTATTTTGTGAAAAGGAGATGAAATAAAAACTACAAAATAATTAAAATACAATACGATCTGACAGAGATAACTTCCTGTGCAGTCTGAAAGACCCCTAGGCTCAAAGGCAGAGTTTGTCACCCACAGTTTTCAAAATTAATTCATCTCTTGTGTAGATAGACGGTGTTTGTAAAACAATTTCAATACCAGCTTGCCCTTTGGCAAGTAGCTGTCAAATTTTGCCTGCCCTGGGCAAGTCTTAGTTCGTTATTTTAGTTGTTTACTTGGAGAATGACTTGTGATTCCTTGCCCATTGAGCAAGTGAGAATTAGAAGTTACTTTCACAGCATGAAAATCTTCTTGTCCTGCAGTGTAGATGGCCTAAAAGAATGAAATCTAAACACATGACAAATTTATTATCTCTAAGTTGTGTCCAATGTGCTTTAAATCGTTACCTGCCACCATACTCCTTCAGCGAGGTCACCAGTAATGGTAAAAACAAATCAAAGCAGTTGCTTACAGGGTAACAATATGTTTTTACTTTCAGATTACTCTTACCATACAAAGAGTAATCCAACCCAAATTGGCGTCTCCAGTCATTCGTCAGATTACCCCGCCCAAGAATGACAGCCACCTTATCAAGTTAATCAGTGGTGAGGCACCAGCTCCATCCAAGCCAGACCTGAAGAACATTCCTCATGTGGCATTGTATTTAACCATTACATCCAGTGAGGATGACGATGAACCTGATAAGGTAACTTCACGTTACATATTTTTTGTATCGTGTATAACTGAATAGGCATTTGAGAATAGAGAATCTAAGGAAATGGATTTTAATACCATGCCACCCTGAAAGATTGAGCAAAAATGTCAGAAGTGGTTAAGGCAGAAGAACTGAGACTTTCAAACCATTAACTTTGACATTTGTACATGGCCTTATTGTATGAAAATCATTGACGGTTTTGTTACATGTGTATTTACTTGCATTTAGGACATCCTTTACCAATATCCAAAATCAGAGGCAGCAACAAAGTTAGTGGCACTGAGGGGAATGTTCCTGACCTTGAGTGATTTAATGTCATCAGTGACAGGCAGTACAGCAAACAGGTATGCACAATCACGAGAAATGCATGTAAATCCAGTAATGATTCAAGCTTATTTTGCATCATTCCCACAACTTTGTTACGCTCAATAGAAAACTAAGTCTAATTTGAAAGATGTGCATAGTTAAAAATTAACTAAAGGTAAGATATGATTTTAAAGACATCAGATGAATTTTGGATTGTTACTCTGTTTTAGCTCAACACTGATGCTGGAGAAGAAGCTGGTCCATGTTGTATATTCTAAGTTGGACAGAGATGTGTTGGTCATTGCTATGCCTGCAGAAAAGTATGTTCATCCATGATATATAAGTACATAATGTCTTTTGGGAATTATCATCAGAAGTTGAGGAATGTTGAAGGAATGCTTCTGTTCCAAAGCGAGAGACAGAGTGAATCAGATATTGTTAGGTATTCCTGTTTATGTTTTAAATGTCACCCACATGTTAGGGTAAAGGTTCCAAAGAAATCTTACTTGGTTTATGAAAATTAATTTTTGCGATAACTGCAGAAATTCTCGTGCACTCATTGGCTAATTTTTATTGTCAATAAGCAGACAGACACATGAATTTGTAATTTATGCGATGCATTAACGAATGAGAGCCGACAATTTGACAATTTGTTATCGTAAAAAGTAATGCATCTGTCCTGTTGTTGACTGCAAATTTCGTCATATGTAACATTGTCAAAGTAGTCTGCGGATCCACGGCTACTTTGACAATGTTATGACAAAATTCATGATCATTAACAGGACAGATGCACAAGAAACTGAATGTCAATTTGTTAAGTACAAGGTGACTAACAATAATAGTCAAGACACGTACTTCCACATGTACACATGCAATGTACATGTATCATGGCATCTAGAAGCTTCAATTGTGGTACAATTTATAAATAATTTAATTTTATTGAATTTCAATAAGAATCATTTTCCATTTTGTATTAAGTTTGCAGTGACAAGACAGTACTACAGTGTATATACATGTACAATGAAGCATCAATTACTTAAAGAACTACATGTAGAGTCACTGTGTTCATGTAGACTCTATTGGTACAAGTTTACATAATGATACTAACTGGCCAGATTGTTTTATCTATATTGTGCTTTTGCATCCTCTTTTGTTCAATAGAATACCTTTGGTTCAACTTCAGAAGGTAGCTGCTGATATCACTCAAATTCTTTCTCTCACATTTGGAACAATGCATAGGTAAGTTGTGTTTCATATGTACAGTATATATTGTTGCATGCTTGCAGGAACAAAAAAAAATGAAATATATGTCTGAATGGTATATTTTATGTTCAGAAGTATAAAAATGTCTCAAACAATGCCACTGCATAAAGGAGGGATATAGGTTGTGGATATTTATTGTTACTGTGAGTGGTGTCTTTTCCCACCAATAGTAATTGTTTTAATGCATTTCTTTGTTTTCTCAGGTCAAGTGATTTTAGGTTTTGGTAGTTCAGTCACGAAAATTTTAAGCTTTGCTTTGTTTTTGCTTTTCTTGTCGTTTGCCAAGTTATTTTTGAAGTGTTTTGAGCTCAACTGTTGCAGTGCAGGGTTGTTTGAATTCGAAGTAGTATAGGCTAAGTATTCCGCTTTGTGGAGTGATGAATGGGCTGATGTACGATAAATAAAGAACGGCAAAGCTAGAGGTTTTTGACTGCTCTCGTGTTTCAAGTACATCTCAGTTACCTCATCAATACTCATGGTTCTTCAGTATGAAAGAATTGCAAGGAAAATGGAAGAATACAAATATTCATTCCTGTTTCTCCAAGATATTTCTTATTCTTGACAAGTGTATAAAAGTACTCTCTTTTGGTGTATGGCATGAATTCCTTTACGTAGTAGATACTTGTTATTTGACACAGGACTCTAATTGGATGTTGTTTCCCTTATAGGGCATTCTCTGACAAGTTTAACAAAGCACGTGTGGACCATCTTTTCTCTCTACTGTTTGAAAAAGCTCTTGTCAGACCTCCTGGTGCAGCTGAAAAAGACTGCATTAATAAGCTGCCAGACCTTTTGCGTGGTGTCCAGTGGCTAAATATACCTTTGACGGCTGAGGTAGGAGCTTTGCCCTACACACATTCATGTACATGTACCTGTAGCAGTAATCTTTCATAGTGAATGCAGAGAATTAAAGTGCCTATGAAGTAAAAAATAATTGCTGCTTATTTGAAAGGCTTTTCAAAGTAAAGAAGAATGGCGTTTTCCTTTTGGGAATATCTTTTTTCTTTGTAGAGATATTTATGTTTTTGTATTATGCAAATGAGAAGAGTGATGACGTCATAGGTGGTTCAGTACAACACTCTATCAAGAATATCTCAGGAAATATTGGAGCAGTGTTCTTCAAACCTGACACCAGAAATGTACATCAAAAAAGAAACATAATGACACTTACTATGTCGTTGCCATGAGAACAATCTCGGCTTCAGTCTCTTTCTGTGAAAAACCAAATATCTCCTTTTGCAATCTTTTAAAGTAGGACAGAGGGTCTAGCACAGCACACACATGGTTACCATGTTGTCCTAACTCTACCCATTAGATTGTTATGAGTGGATGATCCTTGTTTAGGATAAAATCTAGGAATTTTATTCTTAATTAAAATAGGACCAGCGGCATAACTGTTGTCATGGCAATGGCACGACAGGTGTCATTTTGCTGCTTTTGTGATGTACAGTCCTGATGCCAAGTTTGAAGAACACCGCTTTAATATTTCTAGAGATATTCTTGATTGAGTGTTGTACTGTTTTAGTGAAACCACCTATGACGTCATCACTTTACTCACAAAACGTAAATACCTCAAAAATGAAAAAAGATATTCTAGAAAGAGAAACACCATTCGTTTATACTTTGAAACGCCTTTCAAATAAGCAGCAATCATTTTTTACTTCATAGGCACTTTAATTTGACATTACTAACAGTTATGTAGTAAGTGTTACAGCATTTGCTACAGGGCTCTGATCCTTGCCACCACCATGTCACATCACAATCATGTTCATTGTACACCCACAATGAGCAATGTATTAGTTTCAACTGATATCTAGAACTTATAGTGGGTTATCCTAAAATTTAATTTCATGCTACTTTTTTTCTGGAAAGGTTCATGTTCACTGCTGTCTCAATGACTTAGAAGCAGCAGATTATGGAGAATTTGTAAGTATGATATGGTAATCTAAATTTCATTTGTTAACGAAAGTTTCAAAAGACTGTTACAGTAGTTACAGAAAAAAAATGTTGGTTGACAAGCTCTGCCATCCTTTAAATTTTTCAAATTATTCCAATTGTCATGGAATAAACACAAATGGCATAAAACTTGGTAGTCTTCGTGACCACTTGCAGTATTGGTGACAGTGATTAGTTGATAGTGTCATGTAAAGGACTTATTGTTTAATTATGGCCTAAGGTGTTAAAAAAGACACTGCTAGTGACATATGTTGTGGTTGTACTTCTTTTTCACAGGCGAATGAATTTTTTCAAATTAGACGATTATATACAATTTTAGGTTCCAGTATATTTTATAAGGTATGGATATAACTAGTTACTGCACCTACATACATGTACATATGTTGTGGTTTTTTTTTTTTAATCTTTGTAACTAGTTGAACATTTTCAAACTGGGTTGAATTTTTTCAAAAGAGATAGAAATTCTCAAACCAGTTTATTTGTCAATTATGCAAAACTTGGGGGCAAACAGAGTGCATTATGCATGGGGAATTGGAAAATAGAGAATTTCCTCTGTCCGATTCTCTCCTATTCTATCCCCCAGCTACTCTACCCCTTCCCCCAAATCCACATTAAGCGTTACTTTTTTTCTTTTTGTCTCGTACCCACCAGGATTTGAACCGCCAACCTCTAGATCTGCTTCCCACTGTCATTACCTCTTGACCATGAAAGCAACGGATGCAAGAGCTCTTGTGTTTGTTTTAATTATCAGTTCATCACCCCAAGCCCCTCTCATATAAATTTAAATTTATTCATGAATGCATGTTTAATTACTAAGAAGCTAATCAATTCCAAATAAGTGCTCAGGCCTAATCACTAACCTGAGAGCTCAACCCAAACTACTAAGTCCTATGCAAAGTTCCTAGCCTAACATCAAAGCTAACCATTCTAAACAAGTGCTTGGGCCTAATCACTAGCTCAACCCAAATTTCTAAAAGCCACATGCTCAAAATTGAAAATTAAACTAGTTTGAAAATTGCAATCCAGTTTAAAAAATATGAACCAGTTTGCAAAATTTTAAAATGGTTTAAAAAAATTAAAACAAATAAAAAAATAACATATGTACATGTACATGTATGTACAAGTACATATAAAGAAATATGGTTTGAATACATTTTTTGTATTAATATTAATTTCTTTCAGGTTAATTCCAATGAATGTTTTAGCCTCCCACATGTGATGTCAGTTCCTGTATGTAATTTCACATCATGTTGTGTCACGTCATATCACATAATGTCATTACGATGTTATTTCATGTTGGGATACATTGTGTCATGTCGTTATATCATATCATGTCATGTCATGTCACTTTGTGCCTGTTGTGTCATGTAATGTGATTTGATGTGACGTGATGTGTGATTGAGTCCTGTCTCGTCATTTCATGTCATGTTTAATGGCACTAAGGAGATAACCAAAACTGTAAGATAACCAAAACTGTAAGATAACCAAAACTGTAGGCAGTGTGATAAAAACTTAGGCTCATTTTCAGTGTAAAACAAACAATAACATACTGCATGTATTGTTTTACTCTTTTGTCCAGGATGCAAATGACTCCTTTGTTCCTTGTTTTGCTTTTGTCCTATGCATTATGACATCAGCTGTGTCATTTTACATGGATCATAAACCAAAACTTATCTCTTATCAGCAGCTTGCAGTACTTAAGCTCTGCCATGTACATGTAACCTTTACTGCGGGAGGTGCAGTGGTCTAAATTATGGACTCTGGTTATTGTGCTGAACTAGTCATTGGTGAGTCACTGCTGAGTCACCGCTGTGTCCCTGGGCAAGACACTCATTTCTGAGAGTGCCTTAATCAATTTACATGTACTGCTGCAGCTGGGTAACCCTGCAATTAGCTACCATCCTGTCCATGCGACAAAAACCTGGGATAAGCTCCATCCAGATGGACCACTGGGCACAAGCAAAGACTTAACCTTCCCTACCCAAGTCTCTGGCCACAGTGGTTTAAAGGGGCACTGTCACGGTATTTTAGCATCATTTTACAATGCCGAAATATGTTCCTGCATCAATGGAAACCCAAAAATAATGATGCAGTTTTGCTATCTAGGACTTTATCACTACACCGAAACCATTTATTGCCGCCCAGCACTTAGTATGGCAAGGATGGATAAGGATTGAAATTTGAAAAAAAATAGCCAGTTTTTTCAAATTCTAGAGCCATTCCTTGAAAATGTTGCCAGAAATTCATTATGGTTTGCTCTCTGAGTCACCATTCCTTTGATATGTTTCTTTTAGTCCATTTGGGCATTTTGGGAACCAGTTAAGGTACCAGGTAAAGATTTCAGCAACGAATGAAGCTGAAAACAGCAAAACTCCTGTGACAGTGCTCCTTTAAAGGGTGGGTAGGACTATCCATCTTATAAATCACTGTCCAATGGATAGTGTAGTATGTTTTACCAACATTTATCTACTGGATAGCATTACCCACCCTTCAAACAACTTGCTCTGTATTGACATTATTATGTCTCACTGGTGATATTCATTTTGACTATTTCAGGGATATTTAGTGGCCAATCATTTAACTAGAGAAGATTTAGAAGATGCTGTATTATATTGTAAATATCACTGTTTATTGGCCATGAGTGCAGAGCAAAGAGTTGGTCAATTGGTGGTCTGGAGAGAGGTATGCCAAAATTGTTGGCTACTCATTGTAGCCATGTTCAGTCTGTTGATTTAAGACGTAAATTATCTACATGTAAATCATTACGACATCACACCGACTAATGATTACAAAATTTATAAATGAATTACTAAAAAAATAAACTCTGATAATTCAAATATAAAAATAATTATATGAATTATAAAAGAGTATGCTGTAAAAAAAATATACAGTTTAAAAGTTGTCAACTGCAAAATTCTGTCAACTTCTTCAAATCAGTCCATAACTGAAAGAAAGTCACTTCCCTGAAGGTCTCAGACATACAAAATCCTTTGATAGTAATGATTATCCCTCAGCTCACATGCATTCAAATTTACATGTAATTCAGGACAGCAGAAATTTTGCAAACAGTTCTTCTGATCATAAAACTGCTGTTACAGAATAGCTTTGCTTGCAATTTATATCTAATGTTACAGTGGGTTCAGGGACTTTTGATGTTTGTTTGACAGCTGTGGACTGTCCCTTGTGCTTCATGCTACAGTGTAAGTCCAAAGGAAATCAGGCCTTCCTCTTCCTCACTCAGGAAACAAGCTCTCAAAAAAGCTTGTAAAATTAAGGAATTTTGGTAGTGTGCTTTCACTTCATTGATATCTTTCACTCTCTTGTTTCTATTGTAGGTTTTTCCAACAAGAAGGCAAAAGTCCAGATCTGAAAGCAGGAGAAAAGAGGATGACGAATACTATGAACCAACTGCAAGATATTTTTTACTCATTGTAGGCATGGTGAGTTAATATTTTGTTAAACAGTTACTGTACCTATGTTGTTCTTATTCCTAAAAAAGCTCTCTTCAGCGTGAAGCAAAATCGTGAACATTCCTAATCTCTTGATGGGAGTGCATCCGTCACTGAGAGAAGTTTCAATTAACAACAACAAAAAAAACTCCCATTACCAATACAAGTTTATAAATGGAATTTCTAATATTATGCCAATTGAAATGTAAAAGCTCAGACAAAAATGCAAAGGTTTGAGAGAGCTCTTTTGGGACTCCATTAGCTCACATGCACTTGCCAGCTACAGTATTAAATTTTGTTAATGTAGTAAAGCCTGCATTCTCTACTTGCACAAATCCCATAATACACATCTTTTACCCCCCAAACGTTTGCATAGGCATTGTTTTAGATTACTCTTGGGACATGTTCATGTCCCAGGAGAAATTGCAAACAATGAGTATTCAAAATTTTTGGGGGGTTAAAGCGTGCGTTATGGTATTGTGCAAGTAGTGAATTGGGCCATGGGGTCCATATTGGCAGAGCTTATCCTGGTTCCTGTAGCATGAAGCGACTACTGTAGAAGTACTTCTACTCCACCCAGGTTGGGATGCTTGTCCACAGCTGCAGTGTTACTAAAGATTAAATTAACCAGTACTCATTTCTACAGCTGGGTGAAGAGAGGCACTGTGAGAGTACATTGTCTTTCCCAAGAACACAAAGCAATAAGCCCAGTCAGGGTGCGAACCATAGCTAAAAAATCTTTCCGTAGAGTGAATAGTAACAGATCATAAATATGTTACTTTGATCATTTCCATTTGCACTTATTTCAGAAACATTGGCTCATGTGTGTTCTGCTAGAAGCCGGTGGCATCTCGAGACGGTAAGATTTTTATTCTTCACATTTTAGTTTACCGTCTATAAGCACTCCACCTCAGAATTCTGGTAGAATCAGAAGTCCAAAATGTGATTGAGGATGATGGCCGTGCTTGAATTGGGGTTGGGACGGTTTTGTTTCAACCTTGCCGCACACCAATTTTTTGGGCGGTGAACTACTTGTTCCCAGACATGCCGTTTAGTTTTTTCCTCCTTGCATTCACAGGAGCAGACGGATGTCTATCAGCTCCAGATACTGACTGAGCGTGGTCTTCACAGTGAAGACCACGCTAGTCAGTATCTGGAGGTGATAGACATCCGTCAGCTCCTGTGAAAGCAAGGAGGAAAAAACTAAACGGCATGTCTGGGAACAAGTAGTTCACCGCCCAAAAAAATGGTGGCGGCAAGGTTGAAACAAAACCGTCCCAACCCCAATTCAAGCACGGCCATCATCCTCAATCACATTTTGGACTTCTGATTCTACCAGAATTCTGAGGTGGAGTGCTTATAGACGGTAAACTAAAATGTGAAGAATAAAAATCTTACCGTCTCGAGATGCCACCGGCTTCTAGCAGAACACACATGAGCCAATGTTTCTGAAATAAGTGCAAATGGAAATGATCAAAGTAACATATTTATGATCTGTTACTATTCACTCTACGGAAAGATTTTTTAGCTATGGTTCGCACCCCTGACTGGGCTTATTGCTTTGTGTTCTTGGGAAAGACAATGTACTCTCACAGTGCCATCTCTTCACCCAGCTGTAGAAATGAGTACTTGGTTAATTTTAATCTTTAGGTAAACACTGCAGCTGTGGACAAGCATCCCAACCTGGGTGGAGTAGAAGTACTTCTACAGTAGTCGCTTCATGCTACAGGAACCAGGATAAGCTCTGCCAATATGGACCCCATGGCCCAATTCACACTTGCACAATACCATAACGCACGCTTTAACCCCCCAAAAATTTTGAATACTCATTGTTTGCAATTTCTCTGGACATGAACATGTCCCAAGAGTAATCTAAAACAATGCCTATGCAAACGTTTGGGGGGTAAAAGATGTGTATTATGGGATTTGTGCAAGTAGAGAATGCAGGCTTTACTACATTAACAACATTTAATACTGTAGCTGGCAAGTGCATGTGAGCTAATGGAGTCCAAAAGAGCTCTCTCAAACCTTTGCATTTTGTTGCTGAGGCTTTTACATTTCAATTGGCATAATATTAGACAATTCCATTTATAAAACTTGTATTGGTAATGGGAGTTTTTTTTGTTGTTGTTAATTGAAACTTCTCTCAGTGACAGGATGCACTCCCATCAAGAGATTAGGAATGTTCACGATTTTGCTTCACGCTGAAGAGAGCTTTTTAGGAATAAGAACAACATAGGTACAGTAACTGTTTAACAAAATATTAACTCAACCATGCCTACATGAGTAAAAATATCTTGCAGTTGGTCAATAGTATCGTCATCCTCTTTTCTCCTGCTTTCAGATCTGGACTTTTGCCTTCTTGTTGGAAAACCTACAATAGAAACAACGAGAGTGAAAGATATCAATGAAGTGAAAGCACACTACCAAAATTCCTTAATTTTACAAGCTTTTTTGAGAGCTTGTTTCCTGAGTGAGGAAGAGGAAGGCCTGATTCCTTTGGACTTACACTGTAGCATGAAGCACAAGGGACAGTCCACAGCTGTCAAACAAACATCAAAAGTCCCTGAACCCACTGTAACATTAGAATAAATT
The DNA here is from genome assembly GCA_019787425.1 of Platygyra sinensis. Classification (NCBI taxonomy): domain Eukaryota; kingdom Metazoa; phylum Cnidaria; class Anthozoa; order Scleractinia; family Merulinidae; genus Platygyra; species Platygyra sinensis. Next base: position 54,273 of record JAHPZR010056022.1, on the reverse strand, counting down.
GCAAGCAAAGCTATTCTGTAACAGCAGTTTTATGATCAGAAGAACTGTTTGCAAAATTTCTGCTGTCCTGATTACATGTAAAATTTGAATGCATGTGAGCTGAGGGATAATCATTACTATCAAAGGATTTTGTATGTCTGAGACCTTCAGGGAAGTGACTTTCTTTCAGTTATGGACTGATTTGAAGAAGTTGGACAGAATTTTGCAGTTGACAACTTTTAACTGTATATTTTTTTACAGCATACTCTTTTATAATTCATATAATATTTTATATTTGAATTATCAGAGTTTATTTTTTAGTAATTCATTTATAAATTTTGTAATCATTAGTCGGTGTGATGTCGTAATGATTTACATGTAGATAATTTACGTCTTAAATCAACAGACTGAACATGGCTACAATGAGTAGCCAACAATTTTGGCATACCTCTCTCCAGACCACCAATTGACCAACTCTTTGCTCTGCACTCATGGCCAATAACAGTGATATTTACAATATAATACAGCATCTTCTAAATCTTCTCTAGTTAAATGATTGGCCACTAATATCCCTGAAATAGTCAAAATGAATATCACCAGTGAGACATAATAATGTCAATACAGAGCAAGTTGTTTGAAGGGTGGGTAATGCTATCCAGTAGATAAATGTTGGTAAAACATACTACACTATCCATTGGACAGTGATTTATAAGATGGATTAGTCCTACCCACCCTTTAAAGGAGCACTGTCACAGGAAGTTTTGCTGTTTTCAGCTTCATTCGTTGCTGAAATCTTTACCTGGTACCTTAACTGGTTCCCAAATGCCCAAATGGACTAAAAGAAACATATCAAAGGAATGGTGACTCAGAGAGCAAACCATAATGAATTTCTGGCAACATTTCAAGGAATGGCTCTAGAATTTGAAAAAACTGGCTATTTTTTTTCAAATTTCAATCCTTATCCATCCTTGCCATACTAAGTGCTGGGCGGCAATAAATGGTTTCGGTTGTAGTGTAAAGTCCTAGATAGCAAAACTGCATCATTATTTTTGGGTTTCCATTGATGCAGGAACATATTTCGGCATTGTAAAATGATGCTAAAATACCGTGACAGTGCCCTTTAAACCACTGTGGCCAGAGACTTGGGTAGGGAAGGTTAAGTCTTTGCTTGTGCCCAGTGGTCCATCTGGATGGAGCTTATCCCAGGTTTTTGTCGCATGGACAGGATGGTAGCTAATTGCAGGGTTACCCAGCTGCAAGCAGTACATGTAAATTGATTAAGGCACTCTCAGAAATGAGTGTCTTGCCCAGGGGACACAGCGGTGACTCAGCAGTGACTCACCAATGACTAGTTCAGCACAATAACCAGAGTCCATAATTTAGACCCACTGCACCTCCCGCAGTTAAAGGTATACATGTACATGGCAGAGCTTAAGTACTGCAAGCTGCTGATAAGAGATAAGTTTTGGTTTATGATCCATGTAAAATGACACAGCTGATGTCATAATGCATAGGACAAAAGCAAAACAAGGAACAAAGGAGTCATTTGCATCCTGGACAAAAGAGATAAAACAATACAATGCAGTATGTTATTGTTTGTTTTACACTGAAAATGAGCCTAAGTTTTTTATCACACTGCCTACAGTTTTGGTTTATCTTACAGTTTTGGTTATCTTACAGTTTTGGTTATCTCCTTAGTGCCATTAAACATGACATGAAATGACGAGACAGGACTCAATCACACAATCACGTCACATCAATCACATTACATGACACAACAGGCACAAAGTGGACATGACATGACATGATATGATATAACGACATGACACAATGATCCCAACATGAAATAACATCGTAATGACATTATGTGATATGACGTGACACAACATGATGTGAAATTACATACAGGACTGACATCACATGTGGGAGGCTAAAACATTCATTGGAATTAACCTGAAAGAAATTAATATTAATACAAAAAATGTATTCAAACCATATTTCTTTATATGTACTTGTACATACATGTACATGTACATATGTTATTTTTTTATTTGTTTTAATTTTTTTAAACCATTTTAAAATTTTGCAAACTGGTTCATATTTTTTAAACTGGATTGCAATTTTCAAACTAGTTTTAATTTTCAATTTTGAGCATGTGGCTTTTAGAAATTTGGGTTGAGCTAGTGATTAGGCCCAAGCACTTGTTTAGAATGGTTAGCTTTGATGTTAGGCTAGGAACTTTGCATAGGACTTAGTAGTTTGGTTGAGCTCTCAGGTTGGGGATTAGGCCTGAGCAACTTATTTGGAATTGATTAGCTTCTTAGTAATTAACATGCATTCATGAAATAAATTTAAATTTATATGAGAGGGGCTTGGGGTGATGAACTGATAATTAAAACAAACACAAGAGCTCTTGCATCCGTTGCTTTCATGGTCAAGAGGTAATGACAGTGGGAAGCAGATCTAGAGGTTGGCGGTTCAAATCCTGGTGGGTACGAGACAAAAAGAAAAAAAGTAACGCTTAATGTGGATTTGGGGGAAGGGGTAGAGTAGCTGGGGGATAGAATAGGAGAGATCGGACAGAGGAAATTCTTATTTTCAATTCCCCATGCATAATCACTCTGTTTGCCCCAAGTTTGCATAATTGACAAATAAACTGGTTTTGAGAATTTCTATCTCTTTGAAAAATTCAACCCAGTTTGAAAATGTCAACTAGTTACAAAGATTAAAAAAAAAAAAACCACAACATATGTACATGTATGTAGGTGCATGCAGTAACTAGTTATATCCATACCTTATAAAAATATACCTCAAAAATGAAAAAAGATATTCTAGAAATTAGTATGAAACACCATTCGTATACTTTGAAAACCGCCTTTAATTATAGCAGCAATCAGTTTTACTTCAGAGGCACTTTAATTGGACCTACTAACCAGTTATGTAGGAAAGTGTATAACACATTTGTCTACAGGGCTCTGATCCTTGCCCCACAATGTCACATCACAATCAGTTCATTGTACACCCACAATTATGAGCAATGTATTAGTTTCAACTGATTATCAGAACTATAGGGGTATCCTAAAATTTAATTTCATGCGACTTTTTTCTGGAAAGGTTTCATGTTCACTGTGTCCCCCATGTTCATGACTAGAAGCAGAGATAGGAGAATTTGTAAGTAGATTGGTAATCTAAATTTCAGTTGTTACAACGAAAGTTTCAAAAGGACTGTTTAACAGATAGTTACAGAAAAAAAAATGCTGGTTGAACAAGCTCTGCCATCTTTAAATTTTTCAAATTATTCCAATTGGCTCATGGAAGTAAAACAAAACTGGAAACATAAAAACTTGGTAGTCTTCGTGACACTGCGTAGTGGAGACAGTGATAGTTGATAGTGTATGTAAAGGACTATTGTTTAATTATGGCATAAGGGGTTAAAAAAGACACTGCAGTGAATACTGTTGTGGTTGTACTTCTTTGTCACAGGCGAATGAATATTTTTTCAAATTAGACGATTATATACAATTTTAGGTTCCAGTTGTATCCATACCTTATAAAATATACTGGAACCTAAAATTGTATATAATCGTCTAATTTGAAAAAATTCATCTGCCTGTGAAAAAGAAGTACAACCATAACATATGTCACTTGCAGCGTCTTATTAAACACCTTTAGCCATAATTTAAACGATAAGTCCTTTACATGACACTATCAACCAATCACTGTCACCAATACTGCAAGATGTCACTAAGAGTACCAAGTTTTATGCCATTTGTGTTCATTCCATGACAACTGGAATAATTTGAAAAATTTAAAGAATAGCAGAGCTTGTCAACCAGCAATTTTTTCTGTAACTACAGTCTTTTTGAAACTTTCATTAACAAATCAAATTTAGATTACCATATCATACTTACAAATTCTCCATAATCTGCTGCTTCTAAGTCATTGAGACAGCAGTGAACATGAACCTTTCCAGAAAAAAAGTAGAATGAAATTAAATTTTAGGTAAAACCCACTATAAGTTCCAGATAACAGTTGAAACTAATACATTGCTCATTGTGGGTGTACAATGAACATTATGATGTGGCATGGCGGTGGCAAGGATCAGAGCCCCGTAACAAATGCTGTAACACTACATAACTGTAATGTCAAATTAATTCTCTGCACTCACTATCAATGTAAGATTACTGCTACAGGTACATGTACATGTATGTATGCAGGGCAAAGCTCCTACCTCAGCCGTCAAAGGTATATTTAGCCACTGGACACCAGGCAAAAGGTCTGGCAGCTTATTAATGCAGTCTTTTTCAGCTGCACCAGGAGGTCTGACAAGAGCTTTTTCAAACAGTAGAGAGAAAAGATGGTCCACACGTGCTTTGTTAAACTTGTCAGAGAATGCCCTGTAAGGGAAACAACATCCATTTAGAGTTCTGTGTCAAATAACAGCTACCTCATCAGTAATCATGGTTCTTCAGTATGAAATAATTGGGAGGAAAATGGAAGAATACAAATATTCATGCCTGTTTTTTCAAGATATTTCTTTTTCTTGACAAGTGTATAAATTAAAGTACTCTCTTTTGGTGTATGGCATGAATTCCTTTATGCAGTAGATGTTATTTGACACAGAACTCTAAATGGATGTTGTTTCCCTTACAGGGCATTCTCTGACAAGTTTAACAAAGCACGTGTGGACCATCTTTTCTCTCTACTGTTTGAAAAAGCTCTTGTCAGACCTCCTGGTGCAGCTGAAAAAGACTGCATTAATAAGCTGCCAGACCTTTTGCCTGGTGTCCAGTGGCTAAATATACCTTTGACGGCTGAGGTAGGAGCTTTGCCCTGCATACATACATGTACATGTACCTGTAGCAGTAATCTTACATTGATAGTGAGTGCAGAGAATTAATTTGACATTACAGTTATGTAGTGTTACAGCATTTGTTACGGGGCTCTGATCCTTGCCACCGCCATGCCACATCATAATGTTCATTGTACACCCACAATGAGCAATGTATTAGTTTCAACTGTTATCTGGAACTTATAGTGGGTTTTACCTAAAATTTAATTTCATTCTACTTTTTTTCTGGAAAGGTTCATGTTCACTGCTGTCTCAATGACTTAGAAGCAGCAGATTATGGAGAATTTGTAAGTATGATATGGTAATCTAAATTTGATTTGTTAATGAAAGTTTCAAAAAGACTGTAGTTACAGAAAAAATTGCTGGTTGACAAGCTCTGCTATTCTTTAAATTTTTCAAATTATTCCAGTTGTCATGGAATGAACACAAATGGCATAAAACTTGGTACTCTTAGTGACATCTTGCAGTATTGGTGACAGTGATTGGTTGATAGTGTCATGTAAAGGACTTATCGTTTAAATTATGGCTAAAGGTGTTTAATAAGACGCTGCAAGTGACATATGTTATGGTTGTACTTCTTTTTCACAGGCAGATGAATTTTTTCAAATTAGACGATTATATACAATTTTAGGTTCCAGTATATTTTATAAGGTATGGATACAACTAGTTACTGCACATACATACATGTACATATGTTGTGGTTTGTTTGTTTGTTTTTTTGTTTGAATTTTTGTAACTAGTTGAAAGTTTTCAAACTGGGTTGAATTTTTCAAACCAGATAGAAATTTTCAAACCAGTTTATTTGTCAGTTTATTAATTGTCAATTATGCAAAACTTGGGGGCAAACAGAGTGCACTATGCATGGGGAACTCTACCCCTTCCCCCAAATCCCCATTAAGCGTGAATACTAGTTAACAGCAGGTTTTACTTTTTTTCTTTTTATCTCGTACCCACCAGGATTTGAACCGCCAACCTCTAGATCTGCTTCCCACTGTCATTACCACTTGGCCATGAAAGCAATGGATGCAAGAGCTCTCATACTTGTTTTAATTATCAGTTCATCACCCCAAGCCCCTCTCATATAAATTTTAATTTATTCATGAATACATGTTTTATTACTAAGAAGCTTACCAATTCCAAATAAGTGCTCAGGCCTAATCACTAACCTGAGAGCTCAACCCAAACTACTAAGTCATATGCCAAGTTCCCAGCCTAACATCAAAGCTAACCATTCTAAATAAGTGCTTAGGCCTAATCACTAGCTCAACCCAAATTTCTAAGACACATGCTCAAAATTGAAACTTAAACTGGTTTCAAAATTGCAACCCAGTTTGAAAAATATGAACCAGTTTGAAAAATTTAAAATGGTTTAAAAAAATTAAAACAAATTCAAACCATAACATATGTACATGTACATGTATGTACAAGTACATGTAAAGAAATACATGATATTGGTTTGAATGCATTTTTTTGTATTCATATTAATTTCTTTTAGGTTAATTCAATTGAGTGTTTTAGCCTCCCACATGTGATGTCAGTTCCTATCATGCAATGTCAAGTTATGCAATTTCACATCACGTTGTGTCACGTCATATCACATAATGGGGAGTTGTCAATAAAGTATTGTATTGTATTGTATTGTATAATGTGATTATGATGTTATTTCATGTTGTGATACATTGTGTCATGTCGCTATATATCATATCATGTCATGTCATGTCACTTTGTGCCTGTTGTTTCATGTCATGTGATTTGATGTGATGTGATGTGTGATTGAGTCCTGTCTCGTCATTTCATGTCATGTTTAATGGCACTAAGGAGATAACCAAAACTGTAGGCAGTGTGATAAAAACTTAGGCTCATTTTCGGTGTAAAACAAACAATAACATCCTGCATGTATTGTTTTACTCTTTTGTCCAGGATGCAGATGACTCCTTTGTTCCTTGTTTTGCTTTTGTCCTATGCATTATGACGTCAGCTATGTCGTTTTACATGGATCATAAACCAAAACTTATCTCTTATCAGCGGCTTGCAGAACTTAAGTTCTGCCATGTACATGTAACCTTTATTGCAGAAGGTGCAGTGGTCATAGGCGTACGGGCACCTTTAGACGTGGGGGGCGGTGACCTTATTGCCTGAAAAAATAACACAATGCCCGAAAGCATGTGTTGCAAAAAAAGCACTCAAACCGCAGTAACAACAAAAACCTTCACATTTCTGACATCCAATGAATGTATTTTCATTCCAAAATTACAGTTGAATCCCGATTTTTGGAACCTCCAGAGGAAATGAAACTTGGTTCGAAAAATCGGATATTTCGAGAAATCTGGGGTGACTAAAATTTCAGTGTTCGACTGAGGAGAGGGAAACGACTTACGTTTCGAGTTATCGGGTGGTTCGAAAAAAATGAGGGTTCGAGAGATCGGGATTCAAACTGTAGTTATTTAGAAACCTCGTATACTCTACAGATTGCCTAGTAAAATCCAAAACTTAAAAAAGAAACAGTAAATTATTTCTCGTACGTGAATTTCGAGAAAATTTTAAAACAGCTCTTTGTGGAGCCATTGAAAAAACGGCTTTGGTCAGAGCCACCACAAAAAAGGTCTAGGTCTTCGTCTGTTTTGATTCTGTCATTCTTTTGGCCATGGAAGTAATATCCATCTCGTGGATTTCTACGATACACATGGAAACGATATATGGCTTTTCCAAAACAAATTACCTGGTCTTGACAAGGCAAACGTCAGAGAAAGTAGCCTTCAAGTCTGGCTTTGACAACCTTTTAGAGTATTTTTCTTTTAGAGTATTTTCTCCCGAGTACTTTTGCCCGAGTCATCAGCGTTTTGCCCCAAAAATTTCAAAAATTTCTGTAACAAAAATTTCTGGTTTATAAATCACTGTCCAATGGATAGTGTAGTATGTTTTACCAATATTTATCCACTGGATAGCATTAATTACCCACCCTTCAAACAACTTGCTCCAGCACATGTATTAACATGATTATGTCTCACTGGTGATATTCATTTTGACTATTGCAGGGATATTTAGTGGCCAATCATTTAACAAGAGAAGATTTAGAAGATGCTGTATTATATTGTAAATATCATTGTTTATTGGCCATGAGTGCAGAGCAAAGAGTTGGTCAATTGGTGGTCTGGAGAGAGGTATGCCAAAATTGTTGGCTACTCATTGTAGTCATGTTCAGTCTTTTGATTTAATACGTAAATTATCTAAATCATTACGACATCACACCAACTAATGATTACAAAATTTATAAATGAATTGCTAAATAAATAAACTCTGATAATACAAATATAAAAATATATGAATTATAAAAGAGTATGCTGTAAAAAATATACAGTTTAAAAGTTGTCAACTGCAAAATTCTGTCAACTTCTTCAAATCAGTCCATAGCTGATAGAAAGCCCCTTCCCTGAAGGTCACAGACATACAAAATCCTTTGATAGTAATGGTTATCCCTCAGCTCACATGCATTAAAATTTAATTCAGGACAGCAGAAATTTTGCAAACAGTTCTTCTGATCATAAAACTACTGTTACAGAATAGCTTTGCTTGCAATTTATATCTAATGTTACAGTGGGTTCAGGGACTTTGATGTTTGTTGACAGCTGTGGACTGTCCCTTGTGCTTCATGCTACAGTGTAAGTCCAAAGGAAATCAGGCCTTCCTCTTCCTCACTCAGAAAAGCTTGTAAAATTAAGGAATTTGGGAGTGTGCTTTCACTTCATTGATATCTTTCACTCTCTTGTTTCTGTTGTAGGTTTTTCCAACTAGAAGGCAAAAGTCCAGATCTGAAAGCAGGAGAAAAGAGGATGACGAATACTATGAACCAACTGCAAGATATTTTTTACTCATTGTAGGCATGGTGAGTTTATATTTTCCCTCTTCAGCGTGAAGCAAAATCGTGAACTTTCGTAATCTCTTGATGGGAGTGCATCCGTCACTGAGAGAAGTTTCAATTAACAACAACAACAAAAAAAACTGCCATTACCAATACAAGTTTATAGATGGAATTTCTAATATTATACCAATTGAAATGTAAAAGTTCAAACAAAAATGCAAAGGTTTGAGAGAGCTCTTTTGGGACTCCATTAGCTCACATGCACTTGCCAGCTAGAGTATTAATGGGTTAAAAAATCTTTCCATAGAGTGACTAGTAACAGATAAATATGTTACTTTGATCATTTCCATTTGCACTTTTTTCAGAAACATTGGCTCATGTGTGTTCTGCTGGAAGCCGGTGGCATCTCGAGACGGTAAGATTTTTGTTCTTCACATTTTAGGGCGCGTTCAGTTGGGATATATTCCGGAATATATTCCAGCTATTCTCCTCCTGGGAGCAGAATAGCCCGAATAGAAATCCAGGTATTCCGAAATGAGAATAGGTCCCAAACAAATGCTTACTTGCATTATTCCAAATACTTTTTTTCCGGATTGATCCCAAACGAACGCGCCCTTAGTTTACAGTCTATAAGCACTCCACCTCAGAATTCTGGTAGAATCAGAAGTCCAAAATGTGATTGAGGATGATGGTTGTGCGTAAACTGGGGTTGGGGTTTTGTTTCACCTCGCCGCCACCAATTTTTTGGGCGGTGAACTACTAGTTCCCAGACATGCCGTTTAGTTTTTTCCTCCTTTCTTTACAGAGCTGAGGGCTATCCACCTCCAGATACCTACTACGTGGATCAAGTGAAGAACACGCTGCATCAGATTGAAGCCTTAGACATCCCATCTGTCTGTGAATCAAGGTAAAAAACGGAAAAAAAAAGCCCCCCCCCCCCACCCCACAAAAAAAAAACAACAAAAAGAGCACGACAGAATAGCATCAAAAGAATTTCCGGTTCATACAAATTGTTTAAAAATCAGGAAAGTTAGCCTGTACTGATTCACTTAAAGAGCAAATGTTGGAGGAAAAGATACATGAATCTTGAAATCAAAGGATTCAAACAAGATATCATTTTGGTCTCTCAAAATAACTAAAAAGTGTTCCTGTGTAATCGTGACCAGGATCTATTTTCTACTTGTAGAGGTGTCCCTCGAGTTATGTTAAGTGGTGTTGTCTCAAAAAAGAGAATGAACTAGTTGTAGATACTTTAGATCCAACCTATGTTTGCTATTTGCATCTTTGCAGATTAAGAAGCCCTGACAATCCTCCGTTAGCATCAGCAGACATGATGCTGCTTAATCCACCATCACTACTGAAGTCCTCGTCAAGTGTGGGAGGGTCGGACACACCCATCCCACAGAAGAAACACAGCAGTGTTGACAACTTGAGACTGCAAGGTAAGTACTCTTCAAGTAAAGTGGCATAATAGTGGTCGTTAAGGCTGGCACCAGCTTATTGTTAAAAACTAGCGAAGATGTCTCCATATACAGTGTAGTATAGGCTTTGTACTTTGGGTCAATGTCCTCTGACTCGCACAGGCCTTGGTAAGTCCTTAAAAATACCATATCCCTAGTTGACAAGTCCTCGAAAGTAAAAACTTACTTGTTGTAGATTTTCTCTTTGAATAGTCTTTGTATTTTTACCAGCATTTATTGAATTTTGGCGAGTACCTGTAGTCAAGGAAAAAATTGTCATTTTCAAGACGTAGATTTATAGGAGTTGAGTGATCAATGGAGTCTTGAGTATTCTGGGTTTTGTTGTCTACATATAAGCAAATTTTAGATATTAAATTCTGAGGTACATTGTAAATGATTATTTGAATATTGTTTGATTGTACTTTAGTGAAAAGTCCGGAAATAATCCTTCAAAAAAACAGACGTTTGACTTTTGATGAACCATGAATTTATTTATTGTTTTTCGTTTAAGTTAAACCAGGTGCTGTGTCAGGTTTGTTTTTTTCTCTCACCTCTCCACAACTATGTTTTCCTTTTTCTTTTTTACAGACGAAGTCGAATCTTCCGACAGTGGCAGCGTTCCCTCGACACTTCGTCGGAAAGGTTCGGACAGTTCCGGAAGTATGGGCAGCTTCGGCACCAAAGGCAAATTAAGATCTTTCCGGTCCCAGCTCTCTCTCAATTCTGCTGGAACGTTTAGGAAGAGCTTACCGGAGAATATTCCCGACCTGTCACAGATGGTTACGTCTAAGTAAGTATCAGTAGAAAGTAAAGTACATGTAAAGCTGGCCTCTTGACTCAAACAGTCTAACGATACTTGTAGCTTGAAACGACTAGAAGTATTACAAGTACCCCCACCCCCACCCCTCCCGCGCATTTTGTGTACAGTATTTTCTGCTACCTATTTACACTTTAGACATTGTAAGAGTCTTAGTAGCGTTTAGGATATTGGGAAAGTTGAATTTTGACCATCATAATTATCCATTACCATCCTTTATATTGTTTGACATTCTCACTCGGGCTCCAGACACTAGTATAGCACTGTTCTGAAATCCAGCCATTATCAATGGGTCTTCCTAAGTTTAAGTGATCTAGGAATGTGTTAAAAATTAAGACGTTTCCAAATCATTATAGAATGTCCTGTTAGTGACTTTTAAAACGCTAGGTTACCCTCCTTCCTTTTACAAAAGCATTGTTTCTTCTCAGTTCTGTGCCCTAAATCACGTTTTGTGTGCGATTTAGGTTGACCGGTGGTACAGAGAACACGTTGTTTCATTATGTCAGCTGGGACTCGTTCCATGGCATTGTAGTATGCCCAAGTGATGGAGATGCACCTTCCACGGGTGGGCCAGTGCACGCAGAGGTCCTGGACACGTTTCACAAAACCTGTCTGTCAATGCGTAGATTGTTTTCTCCTTATTACAAACAGGTAAGTTCTAAACTCGATATAAATAGTAGGCTTTGTATGCTTGAGTCGATTCTTAGTCAGTTTGTGTGTGACTGTTCTTATATTATATCAGTCTAAGGGTACTGTTCATTGGTTTATTAAATGTGGTACTGTTCGTAGTAATCCATCGATTATTTTCGCTCGCACGCGATTGGTCTAGACGCGTCACATGACTGAATATATCCAGCTACTGAAACTGGGGAGTATCTGAGTGATATTCTCCAATTCAAAAGTTTCCGTTTGTTGCGAAAAATAGTTGATGGACATTAAACACAAAAGCTTCCATTTGGCACGAAAATATGCTCTGATATTTGTCCTTGGTCATAATCTGTTCCTCGAAGCTCACAGTTTTCTTCGAACTTCTTTCTCAAAAAACTGTTCGCTTCTCGGAACAGATAATGTCTGCGGAGAAATATCCGAGCAATTTTTGCGCCAAATGGAGGCTATTATATACTTATGCAAAGTTTTTACTTTGATTAACAACTGCATGGTTAAATGGAGGTTGGGTGCCTGAGACATCCAGGAGCTTCCACTATTGGCAGCTAGCCCTTAGACGAAAACCTCTTCCATGGCTGGCAAATCCTGGAAACCGAGCAGTGAGCCCACGCGGAAGGAGAGACAGGTACCCATCACACTGAATTAACAGTGGAAAGAGGAGGAGAAGGGAGGGGGAATGTTTGAAGACATGCTCCCATGCAAAGCAACCCTTCACTGTAAACGCTATCGCTGTGAAGCCTGCAGACACACGTCTCAATCCAGGAGCACATGAAGTCCTGGTGCATGCACATATCCAAACACCGCTGATTAGCACGGGAACACCGGCTCTTTGTTGTTAACTCCGTTAAATTACATTTAATTGCATTTAGTCGTTTTGTTCCATTCCCAGCGTTTAAAACACAGTGACCGTCGAAGTCGATTTACATCTTCTGGAATGCTGGGTGTGGTAGAACATGGCGTGCTGTTTCACAGGACTCCCGAGAACGCAGCGGAGCAGAAGAAAGTTCCTTCAGTCCTCAAATACTGGGTTATAGGGTACGTGGACAAAAAGTGGAGTGAATGATCTTTTTCAAATTTTTCTCCTTAGTGATCAGTTTGTTTAGTCTGACTGTGTATTGGTATTTTGAAGGGACGTTTCATTCTTCTCACGGCAGAGTTTTCTTGGAGTCTGTGTGTTCACTGTTGAAAATGAACATCCTGATTAGGTCTTCAAGGGCTTCGAATTCTAGAACACATGTATTCGATTTGCTGCTTGTCTGAAACATTCTGCAAGACAGGCGCTGTTAAGTTTTAAATCTAATAAAACTTCTTTTTGATTACTACCTTGGCGATAATGTTAGGTCGACTTCTTGGAAGGTGGCTTAAAAGCAGTATTAAACTAGTATTTTGAAAGCTCTTCTTTCCCTTTCCAGTCGCCTTCTTCCAGGGGAGCATCCCCGGGAGTTGTACGTGTGCCACCACCAATCGGTGCCCCAATGTGCTGTGGAGTTGGCCTTCAAACTGGGCTTTGGTGTATGACCGTAAATGGACAGTTATCCTCAAGGAGAACAAGCGTGTTCACTATTGAATTCTGCTTCTTGGATCTGAGGCAGGTGATTCACTGTGACAAGATTATCAAGGACTAGAGCCACAGGTCAAGGTTTTGTATTTCAGTCGGCGATGGCTGAGGGAAAAGACCGTGATTATTTCGGACTAAGACACACACACGACAGAGTTTTCGCCTACGATAGAGGCTTACTTAGAACGTTGCAATTCACAAGTCAGCAATATGACGCAACCTCCAGATTAGATAACATGTTATTTTCATAGTCTTTTGGGGTTCTCCTGGTATGCGTAATACTTCAGTGAACACCGTTCAGCGCTTCGGCCTTCCTGTTATCTGAGTGATATTTTTGTGTGAACGCTGTTGGATGAAACGGCCACGCTGTCCACAAACGTCAACAGAGGAATGCCGTTACTCCGTTACCTTAACGAAATCTGCAAGAAAATACGTGTACTAAAGAAGAGAATTCAACAAGACGTAGAATATTGTGTTCATATGCTTCATGTGGGGTTGACACTAAGTTGTGCGGTAATGCAGTTGAGTCTTGCATGGATTACTTCAGGGTAGTAGTTGAGTTATTAGCCGATCGTTTGAAGTGATCCAAGGGGGTGGTCACAAAATAAACAGACCATCGTGTTTTTGGAGAAGGGGATAGGCGTGTGGATCATTTTTCAGACCGACTCCTTTCTTACGACCCAATTTTTTACTTCAGTTTTCTTTATCACTTGGAAAGATTTCTTTGTTTCGTTTCTTGGAACACTTTCTTCTTAAAACCAATGCAGGAATTGTTTTGTGTGGGTTTTGCCCACTCTTCCCCCTTAGCCCCGCATCCGTTCCCCCCCCCCCCCCAAAAAAAAAAAAAAAAAAACGCTTGTCCTTTTGCGGTGTAAGTTAACGTGACTTGACAACTTTCGGGTTTTCGTGCATTCTTACAGCTCGTCACACAGTCTTCCCTTTCTGACGGTCTTTGATTACGTGACGTGCGTGATAAAGGGCCAATTTTGTTCAAAGGCGCATCTTTTGGAGCAAAAGCCATGTCGCATGTGGACGGGCCAAAGATAAGCCTTGGATATCATCCTGTTAGGGTTAATAAAGCGTCATATCTATTAAAAATTGTAAATTGTATAATATAGCCAATTTAGTTGTCTTCATATTTTATAAAAGTTACAAATTCAAATACCTAAGAAGTATATTAAATTAAACATTTTGATATTCGTACGAGTTTTGCTTCCGATGATCCAAGGATCAGTATATGGTGGTGTAACCGAAACCAAAACCAAAGTAATCTTTTTAGTCAATCACAAAGGACACAGACAAGACAGTGAACCAATCAAAACTCGCAGTAATTAAGTGTAGCCGACGCAAAGCGCGGGAAAACGAGTGCGAAAGGGTCACGATTTGTTTTGGTTTTCTTAGATCAGATGAAAAAGTGGCGCGAGTTTTTTCTAAGTCCATAACGTGAAGTAGTCATGGAAAACCAATTACTTTTGTACGATAACTGCAGAAATTCTCGCGCGCTCATTGGCTAATTTTTATTGTCAATAAGCGGACAGACGCATAAATTTATCATTTATGCGATGCGTCAACGAACGAGAGCGGACAGTCTGACAATTTGTTATCATAAAAAATAAATTGATGTCAGTTTTAATGCGTCTGTCCTGTTATTGACAGTGAATTTCGTCAGAACATTGTCAAAGTGGTCTGCGGATCCACTTGGCTATCTCCTCGTGGATCCACAGCTACTTAGACAATGTTATGACGAAATTCATGATCAGTGACAGGACAGACGCATGAAAAACTGACGTCAATTTGTTAATTCGACTCGCACTCGTGTGAAGACCGCTTTCAGTGTAAGATGCTCCGTGAATGATATATGTGTGAGACGTACCAAATTTGTTTACAGCTTTAACAAACTTGACAACAATGAGGAAGTTTGACGTCAATTTTTTTCCCAATCGACAAAACAAGACCAAACCGCCAAATTTTGAACATTTGTGTCAGGGGGTGTACAGAGCCACTAGAATCAAAGTTACCGTAAATCCATCATACACAAGGTTTATCACAAATTGATTCAAAACGTCAGTTTTGACAAATGATAACTTCGAAAGGATTCCCAACAGAAAGTTGCCAACAATTGATTTTCTTGAAGCTTGGCTCGTTGGGCACCAAATATTGAGGGCCGTAAACATTCTCAGCTTTTTCGCAATTGTGTTGGAATTCACCAGGAGCCTGCAAGTACCCCGTACTCCTGCCACGGCGTTTCCACATTCCGATCTGTTTTTAGTTTGAATATATATCTCGAATTCAGATCCCCACAGGAACCTCAGTAACCAGTTGCAATCATAAGCAGGGACTCATAGCGACATGTTCACGTGAGGTCGCATTGTTTTATCCTCGCCGAAGCGTGCTCATGTAGACTGGAACTGGCCTATTTCTCGGGAAAAATATCTTAAAGTTGACTGGTCTGTAAAAATGCCGTTGCATTGGCTCATTATAGGGATTGCAGGTCCTAGTAATGGGCTCCTGATGTATCCAATGCCATCCCCGGTGGAAAAAAAATAGGTTCTCCTTTACCCACACCAACCACTCGCGTTCGCACTTGTTGATATTTTGGCCCACTCTCCTGTAATTTCTAAAAGAAAAGCTTTATGTACACACTAGGATAAAATGTCCTCGAAGATGAGTGTTCAATTCCTGCAGCTAAAACTTTTCCCCCACTGGTCTCTCTGCGTAAATTTAAGGCCCGTTTACACAGGCGATTTTTGTCGCGGCAACTCGATGCAATTTTTGTCGCGCTTAAGTTGCAACTCCAAAATCGCACGTGGGAACTATGTGCGATTTTCAGTGCGATTTGTCGCCGCGATATCGCAGGGGTTTCGAGCATGTTTGAAACTTGTTGCAACTTTGGCGCGACAAAAATTGCATCGAGTTGCCGCGACAAAAATCGCCTGTGTAAAACGGGCCTTTTACACTGACTCGTTGCTGGCGTGACTCAGCAGTGGCGTCACTCGGCAAAAATCCCAATGTCCCGGATCTTGTTAAACGATCAGTTATGCGATCACAGATAAGACCAAAGTGTCACAAGGAATATTTTTCGTTCAAAGAGATCGTGCATGAGTTCTAAAGCTACAAAACTATAAGAAAAGGAGAAGATGAATAGTTAGAAAATAATTGACTCGTAGTTTGGGGATTATTTGAGCCAGATATGACCTTTAAGCCAGCTTGAATTTTCCAACTCGGAAGCTGAGATTGTGGTCGTGTTAAAAGGAATAACGGTAAGTTAAATTATTTACATGATAAACTTGTAATTTCAATCGCTCGTACTCATCGATTAATCTTTAGAACGTTTCAGTTCTTTTACTAGCCGTGCTACAGTTGAGAAAGTGTCATTGCAACCGAAATAATAATTAACATTCTGTTGCTATGTTTTCGGCCTTGTTGTCTGTTTTGTCTTTGTAGACTCGGCAGTTATTTTTCAGGTAGCGCCGCCATTTCTGAGTTGCATGCCTCTTCCTTTGGTGTCTTCTTCGTTCCACGTCCTGTTAATTAATCAACTGAATGTCTGTTTGTTTTTCTATTTCGAAGAGATTTTATTTAATTTCTTTACGAAGAATTTACACGCGAATAATTTATACATGAGCGATTCTCATACAGCTTCAGCTTTCTGCGTAAATGTCGGTCAGCAACAAGCTGGGTGTTGAAAATATTTCGCTTATGCTTGCTTACTCAAAGCAAATAAAGAAAATCTATTTCTTCATATGTGACAGCCGCAAATAACTATTAGAAACGCAGCTGCTTAGCTTAGGAATGCCACTCTGGAATGCTGGGATCTACCTAAATATTAAACTAGTAATAACCAAAGGTTAGCAAATGCGGCTGAGGATTTTTTTTTTGCCCATTTGAGGAATAAAAGATTTGGGGGCCTATAGGGAAAAGTCGGGTGATTTTGTTCGTCCATGAGCACCCCCCCCCCCCCCACCCCCCAGGTTTTACTCGCTTTTTCCTCCATTTTGACAGTAACAATGGAGTGATTTGACAAAATCTGTGAAACAGTAACACCAGAGAATTCCACGAGACACTAATCCCATTGTTTGCTTTCCTTAGATTTAGTAATATGCTGTAATTGTTGCTGTTTCACGGCGTAAATAAATGCACTCTAGGTTATAAAGTATGCGTATAGATCGAGTCAAAATGATTGATTTAAAATCATAACAGAAAAATATCGAAGACAACGATCTCGGACCATGAGCTTGTTAAGTCAGGACGAACAGCTTTCGCTCCACGCTTCTATGAAATTGAAGAACGCGATCTCACACTATGCGCTTGTCAGCTCAAGGGCAAACAATTCTGACGCTCCGCGATAGAAGTTAAGGACGAACAGTTGCCACTCTCGATTAAAACCGAATACTGCCCGGATATGGCATACTGATACAACGCGACAACATGAACAGAAAAGTCGAATCCAAGTTGACACGCTCGATTTGGATTAGTCGGCGCAGCTGCTATGCATGACCTTCACGTGATCCAAGGTGCAAATGAGAAAATAGCATTCTTTGCATTCCATGCATTCGTGGTGGAAGACTCAAGATTTCAGCAAAATCGAGTCAGGGCTAGCCTGCGAAATCAGCCGTCCTTCTTCGCTCCCGGCCCGAGTGGCGTTTCGCGTGAAGGACGTCTGCGATTCACCGCAGAAAATTCCATACTGATGACGTAAGCGTGAACTTAATAATCTTGAATAAATTATCATTTGCAGTCACGAAAGGTTTTGTGCCAAGCCGCAAACGGCCTACATTTCTCACGAATGCACGAGTTACGCTAATAACTTCAGACGTACGGAGTATTTTACAAATACCGGTAACTGATGAGATCCACATGGAAGATCGAAACCATGGTCTTGACTAAGCCGAACAAAGACAAATTCAACAGACTTGCACGTCAACAGTTGCATGTCGTTACATCAAGCTTGAAAAACATAAGGTCGATCAGATAGCTGAAAGAAAAATTAGAATTTCACTAGACAACGGTGTATAGCTTTCTCGAAGTAAAGCTACAGCGTCTCTGAAGAAAAAGGTACGAGGGCAAATATGATATCAGTTCTGTACTCTCAAACAGTTGT
Organism: Platygyra sinensis; assembly: GCA_019787425.1. Taxonomy (NCBI): domain Eukaryota; kingdom Metazoa; phylum Cnidaria; class Anthozoa; order Scleractinia; family Merulinidae; genus Platygyra; species Platygyra sinensis. Next base: position 35,981 of record JAHPZR010056022.1, on the reverse strand, counting down.
TTACGGAGGTGTCCAAATCCACGAAGTAACACACAGATAACAGCGGAAATCATGTAGACTTATGACCTCTAAAAATTTGCCATGGCACAGTCTAACGGCTCAACTCTTCTTAAAATTCCTCCTTATAACACAGCATGAAGTGCCCTTCATAAACTCGAGTGAAGCGACAAAAAGGTCGAGTAACCGAACAGTGAACGGAAAATGTACAGATGTCACAAACCGTCGAAGTCGTGTAGGCTTGTTAACCCCATTTTACACAAACCACCGCTACAATTACAAGACGCCAGATTTGTTTTGGTGTGTATTTTCCCTGTCCCGCATATTTACGGACTTAATAATGCATAATTACCGATCGAACCAATCAGCGCTCATGACCAGATCGGGACAGATTTTCGTCATCAGTATGGAATTTTCTGCGGTGAATCGCAGACGTCCTTCACGCGAAACGCCACTCGGGCCGGGAGCGAAGAAGGACGGCTGTTTTCGCAGGCTAAGTCAGGGCCAAACTATACAACTGCGGCGCATGCGTTAGTAAAAGTAACGTTGAGATTAGGATTGCGGGCTCCTTTTGTCGCCCGCAATAATCTGCATTGCGTGACAGGTATCGAGATCATTTTCATATGACAACAGAAAAAACCGGCCAGACCATGGGTGTCGCGGACGATCCCTTCCATTTAATAAGACATTCCATCAGTGATGTTGAGGCAATATTCTTAGATTTTTAAAGCTTTTCCTTTTCGAGATCAGACCACCGTCCCTAACCCCCAAAAACCGACCGTCGGCTTGAATATGGAGTTAATTTAGTCGCCAAACAGTTGTAATCGCTTCACGAAAGCTGCCATTTTAAGATTCCATCACCAGCCTGAACCCATAAAGACTTGAGATGCGCCATCATTGACCTGTTTGAAACATTTAGTAACTTACCATCCAGAGAACAAGTTGTGGTAAGCAAAATTCTGAATTTTCCAACGCTTTTTAAACGACTACTTTCCTTGAAAAATTGAAAAATGATGCGTGACACTATAATAAAAGTAAAAAGTAAATGGAAAACTCTTGAACATTTTTAATGTTCATTGACACTTTTGAAGGGACAGTATCACAGACTGCGCATGCCCAGGTAATCAACCAAAAGTGGTCCGACCATTCTCGTCCCCAGAGCCTACGATCCTTCTGGCCTGTGGTTGGGATCGAGAGCTCTGGTTTAGTCCAAAACCGGAAGTCCGTCATTCACGGACTTCCCTTTCAATCTAGCAAATCTGATTGGTTGAGAATGCGAAACAAATACTCTGCGCATGCTCAAAAAATCGGGTGTGGGCAGAGCTCTCGATCCCAACCACAGGCCAGAAGGATCGTAGGCTCTGGGGACGAGAATTTTCAAGTTTGTGATCTGTGAAACAAATTGGCGTCAACAATTGGAGGACAGAATCCTCACGGTCACGGAGGCGGTAGAAACAACTCTGGCCGTAAGAAGGTTTTTAATGCCGGCAGCGGCATGAAACAGGAACGGGGAAAGTCGAGAAGAAGAATTCGGCTCGAAGAAAATATCTACAAGTCGTGGTTACAAGGCAAACTAAAATGAAGCCACGTACAGTTCAACAAAAAAACAGCGAGTTCGCGATGAATTTACTGTCATTAGAAAATCGTAGACGGTAAGCTTACATTAGCTTGGTTCGCTTCTTTTTTGCTTTACTATTGTTAAAGTGTATGTAAAACTTTTATAGCATGTTGTTTCTGTCTGTTGGGCATCAATCAGATATTGTTGAATCGCGGAATATATAGGAAGCGAAGCGATTTCACGCGCGTGGTAACAAAACTACAAGTAGATGAATCGGGACAACAGCCAAGGATCTCTTCTGGAAATGTACCAGGTAGGAAACTGAACATGGTAATATCCTAAAACAAGTTAAAGTTTGGAGGCGAAGACTCGCTTGAAATCAATAAATTCGTATATTTTAGACAGGATCTTCGAGCTGTACTCCTGCGAAGTCTCCCAGTTCCTTTCACCTTTAGTACCCATTTCTCTTGAATCTCGGCAACTGGTAAATCTCCCATTCACGATGTCACTTCGTAGCAATTGTAAGCTCTTCCAGCTGTTTTACAATAAATAGACAGGCCATCTGATAGGGTGCGGAAAAAAATGGAAAATTATGCGGAAATTTTCGGCAATATTATGCGGAAGAAAGTGACGATCATGCGGAAAAGACGCCAGATTATGCAGAAATTTCTAACATTAATAAAGTTGTTCCCATGGCTTTTTCAAACGTATAAAATACACGTTAACGTCTTACCGAGAATTAAACTCCTTCATAGCATGTTTGACCTTTTGCTGCCATTCGTGGACAGTGATTTCTTCGTTCAACACAGTTTTTCCATAGTTTTTCTCCAAAGCTTAGTAACCAGGCATTAAATCGGACGAGGAAAACTGGATACCGGTCAAATGAGTGCGCATGCTTAAGCCACGCGCACGCGATAGAGCGCGCGTGGGAATGGATTGCATCATTTCTATAGAAAGAAGCAAGCGCCAAAATGGCGGCAGATTTAAATTTTTTTTTTATGTGTTTCATTTCGCGAGAATAAGACGAAAACAAAACAGCTAAGGTTTTTACCTTTAACACAGCTCTGAAAGGGGCGTCTCTTTTATATATCTTTTCCAACAAAGAAACTATCTATGCAACAATAGTGAATTTTCTTGACGAATTTACCAGTTCGTAGCGAAACATGAAGACTTGTGTTTTTATCGCGATAGTTGTCGTTGGTCTCTCTGGGGGCAGATTTTCGGATCAGAAAGGCTGTTGCCTAAGCAGTAAAACTTGGGAAAAGAACGTTTGTAGGGGCAGAATGATTGAACTTAGTACCGAGATGGCTCCAGTGGCGGTAGTTGACTGTGGAAATTTTGTGGGATGAAGAAGGAAAGTAACCGGAAGTGCGTAAATCACGCGCGTGTTCACGCGAGTGCCCAGTCGTTTGACCGCTGTGAAACGCCTGGAGGCTTAAAATTGTTTTCGAACAAAAGGGCGTGTTTTGGTCGCTGTTTCGGGTTAACAACTTCTTCAATCATGTCAAAATGATCAATCTCTTCGCTATTTTTGCTTGAGGATGGTTAGCAGCTGCTTTCTCGCTTATATGTAGCAATTTTCTAGTTTTGTGCGGAAAAATGCCCCAAGGATGCGGAAGATGCGGAAGTAGGCAAATTATGCGGATCCGCACCACCGCATCCTGTCAGATGCCCTGAATAGATAAGCTAAGTTCGTGATTTTTAGCTTAGATATCGAAACAGTGATGAAAATCAGAACCTGAAATAGCAGATAGCAACTTAGACTTCTCTTTTGTTGAATTGGGGAAACATATTTTGACATTTTTTCACTACTATTTAGTTCAAACTCATCATTATTTTCCGACGATGTATTGAATGTGTTAACAGCTTGTCACTGGTGTTTTGACCGAAAAGAATAACAAGTCCAACCACTCATGTTATGTTTATTCATATTTTCTGTTGATTTTTAATGGATTCAATCATGCATTCTACGTATGTAATATGTCAATATTATTATAAGGTACTACTGATGGTTCTTATAACCTAAAATAACTGATCACTGCTGTAGAGTCAAATGCCTGTGTGGCTGTAGTTATAGTTCATGTATCCACAGATGTATGATTTGAAAAAGGCAATTTTGCTGTTTGTAATTACAGGGCTCACAAAGTCAGAAGGTACCTAGAAGCAGTTGACTGGAATTACCACATTCATCTTTGTGTTGCTACCAAGAAAGCAGGTGAACAGCTTTTCAGGGGAGAGTACAACCAACAAACAAAACAATGGGATATGAAAATTGTCAAAGCTGACAAGGGGTATGGGTTTGTCCCTCTCCTCATTGCCAAAATGTTTCATGCCAGGATGCCAGGATGTTGATCTGTTTGCAAAGCATGTATCACTCAACGAAAGTGATCCACGTTTTGTAGGCACCAACTATTGCTGCTAAGCATGACATCGTAACCAAAAGTCTCCTTGGGTTACCAGCTTGACCTGGGTTTACTCTGGATTTGGATTACTCTGGTGTAATTCCGGAATGCGATTTCCATTGTTTAGTACAAGAACAGCTTTTGGATCTGTCATAGAAGATACCTTTTTTTTTCAAACATTTTTTTGCTTTCTAAATTTTTCTAGAGGCAACTTCATTTTAGAAAGACCATTTACATTCAAAAATTCTTCCTGATGGAAAATGTTAAACTGGCTGGTGTAACTGCAACTAAAACAGCCAGAAATAAAGTGAAATATAGTCAAGGCATAGTCAGTAGCTAGTATAGCAAACTACATATTTATGCAAGTAAGATCTCTTGATACAACAGTGCATGTAATTTTTGTATTTCTATTATATGCATTAGCTACAACCAGCAGAGCCCCATCAGCAAATAAGTTTTCACCTGAAAATAAGTTTTGAATTCAGAAGATCTTTTATTGCACTTTTTGCGCTAATTTATTGTTATTACATTCACATGTGCTCAGAAGATACTTGAACACAGCAATACATAGGGAAGAAATTTCATTGTAAGGCATGTAACTGTATAGTTTTCACTGGATCTTTGCTGTGTGGAGTCTTCTTTCAAGAGTTAACTATGAGAAACACACTTGTCATGTTACAGTTGCATGAAAATCAACACCACGAGTTCTGGGAAACAATGTCATGAATGTAAATGAATGTCTTGTCTTGTATTATTGTGATTGAAAGAGACACAGATGGATTCTGCTTTTCTGGAATAAAATAAAAGCTGCATATTTGAAGTGATCCCCTGTATATAATGATGTACACAGAAATCTTGTGTCAGTTGACAAGATAGTTAGAATAAACAGTCAGAGTCCTTGGATATTCACAAAGTGAAGTCTTCAAGTGTGAAGGAATGGTATTTTAGATGAGAGCAGGCATTCCTTTTTCATGATACTGAATATCTTTTGTAAATTTTCATATTTGTGGTAAAGATACAGTACAAGCCAAAACAAGAGATTTACCCCATAATACATGTAATAGAAGTAAGAATCCTTGCTCTCACTAAAACTGACAGTGCTTACATCACCACCATTAAACCCAAATTACAATATTGTACAAATAGAGCTATAAAGCTATAAAACATGACTTCATGCCTTTAATAAAAACACCAAGGTTCTGAACCACAGTTCTTTAGCAACTCTTTGCCCTGAACAATGCTCCATGGGAGAAGATTCCTCTTCAGCTTTCATCTCCTCTGAGCTCTCTAATGGCAAACCAAATCTGCTGCAACAATTAATTTGCTCTGCTGTGGGAGATGGTGGCTTGGCAGCAATAGTTGGTGCCTACAAAACGTGGATCACTTTCGTTGAGTGATACATGCTTTGCAAACAGATCAACATCCTGGCATCCTGGCATGAAACATTTTGGCAATGAGGAGAGGGACAAACCCATACCCCTTGTCAGCTTTGACAATTTTCATATCCCATTGTTTTGTTTGTTGGTTGTACTCTCCCCTGAAAAGCTGTTCACCTGCTTTCTTGGTAGCAACACAAAGATGAATGTGGTAATTCCAGTCAACTGCTTCTAGGTACCTTCTGACTTTGTGAGCCCTGTAATTACAAACAGCAAAATTGCCTTTTTCAAATCATACATCTGTGGATACATGAACTATAACTACAGCCACACAGGCATTTGACTCTACAGCAGTGATCAGTTATTTTAGGTTATAAGAACCATCAGTAGTACCTTATAATAATATTGACATATTACATACGTAGAATGCATGATTGAATCCATTAAAAATCAACAGAAAATATGAATAAACATAACATGAGTGGTTGGACTTGTTATTCTTTTCGGTCAAAACACCAGTGACAAGCTGTTAACACATTCAATACATCGTCGGAAAATAATGATGAGTTTGAACTAAATAGTAGTGAAAAAATGTCAAAATATGTTTCCCCAATTCAACAAAAGAGAAGTCTAAGTTGCTATCTGCTATTTCAGGTTCTGATTTTCATCACTGTTTCGATATCTAAGCTAAAAATCACGAACTTAGCTTATCTATTCAGGGCATCTGACAGGATGCGGTGGTGCGGATCCGCATAATTTGCCTACTTCCGCATCTTCCGCATCCTTGGGGCATTTTTCCGCACAAAACTAGAAAATTGCTACATATAAGCGAGAAAGCAGCTGCTAACCATCCTCAAGCAAAAATAGCGAAGAGATTGATCATTTTGACATGATTGAAGAAGTTGTTAACCCGAAACAGCGACCAAAACACGCCCTTTTGTTCGAAAACAATTTTAAGCCTCCAGGCGTTTCACAGCGGTCAAACGACTGGGCACTCGCGTGAACACGCGCGTGATTTACGCACTTCCGGTTACTTTCCTTCTTCATCCCACAAAATTTCCACAGTCAACTACCGCCACTGGAGCCATCTCGGTACTAAGTTCAATCATTCTGCCCCTACAAACGTTCTTTTCCCAAGTTTTACTGCTTAGGCAACAGCCTTTCTGATCCGAAAATCTGCCCCCAGAGAGACCAACGACAACTATCGCGATAAAAACACAAGTCTTCATGTTTCGCTACGAACTGGTAAATTCGTCAAGAAAATTCACTATTGTTGCATAGATAGTTTCTTTGTTGGAAAAGATATATAAAAGAGACGCCCCTTTCAGAGCTGTGTTAAAGGTAAAAACCTTAGCTGTTTTGTTTTCGTCTTATTCTCGCGAAATGAAACACATAAAAAAAAAATTTAAATCTGCCGCCATTTTGGCGCTTGCTTCTTTCTATAGAAATGATGCAATCCATTCCCACGCGCGCTCTATCGCGTGCGCGTGGCTTAAGCATGCGCACTCATTTGACCGGTATCCAGTTTTCCTCGTCCGATTTAATGCCTGGTTACTAAGCTTTGGAGAAAAACTATGGAAAAACTGTGTTGAACGAAGAAATCACTGTCCACGAATGGCAGCAAAAGGTCAAACATGCTATGAAGGAGTTTAATTCTCGGTAAGACGTTAACGTGTATTTTATACGTTTGAAAAAGCCATGGGAACAACTTTATTAATGTTAGAAATTTCTGCATAATCTGGCGTCTTTTCCGCATGATCGTCACTTTCTTCCGCATAATATTGCCGAAAATTTCCGCATAATTTTCCATTTTTTTCCGCACCCTATCAGATGGCCTGTCTATTTATTGTAAAACAGCTGGAAGAGCTTACAATTGCTACGAAGTGACATCGTGAATGGGAGATTTACCAGTTGCCGAGATTCAAGAGAAATGGGTACTAAAGGTGAAAGGAACTGGGAGACTTCGCAGGAGTACAGCTCGAAGATCCTGTCTAAAATATACGAATTTATTGATTTCAAGCGAGTCTTCGCCTCCAAACTTTAACTTGTTTTAGGATATTACCATGTTCAGTTTCCTACCTGGTACATTTCCAGAAGAGATCCTTGGCTGTTGTCCCGATTCATCTACTTGTAGTTTTGTTACCACGCGCGTGAAATCGCTTCGCTTCCTATATATTCCGCGATTCAACAATATCTGATTGATGCCCAACAGACAGAAACAACATGCTATAAAAGTTTTACATACACTTTAACAATAGTAAAGCAAAAAGAAGCGAACCAAGCTAATGTAAGCTTACCGTCTACGATTTTCTAATGACAGTAAATTCATCGCGAACTCGCTGTTTTTTTGTTGAACTGTACGTGGCTTCATTTTAGTTTGCCTTGTAACCACGACTTGTAGATATTTTCTTCGAGCCGAATTCTTCTTCTCGACTTTCCCCGTTCCTGTTTCATGCCGCTGCCGGCATTAAAAACCTTCTTACGGCCAGAGTTGTTTCTACCGCCTCCGTGACCGTGAGGATTCTGTCCTCCAATTGTTGACGCCAATTTGTTTCACAGATCACAAACTTGAAAATTCTCGTCCCCAGAGCCTACGATCCTTCTGGCCTGTGGTTGGGATCGAGAGCTCTGCCCACACCCGATTTTTTGAGCATGCGCAGAGTATTTGTTTCGCATTCTCAACCAATCAGATTTGCTAGATTGAAAGGGAAGTCCGTGAATGACGGACTTCCGGTTTTGGACTAAACCAGAGCTCTCGATCCCAACCACAGGCCAGAAGGATCGTAGGCTCTGGGGACGAGAATGGTCGGACCACTTTTGGTTGATTACCTGGGCATGCGCAGTCTGTGATACTGTCCCTTCAAAAGTGTCAATGAACATTAAAAATGTTCAAGAGTTTTCCATTTACTTTTTACTTTTATTATAGTGTCACGCATCATTTTTCAATTTTTCAAGGAAAGTAGTCGTTTAAAAAGCGTTGGAAAATTCAGAATTTTGCTTACCACAACTTGTTCTCTGGATGGTAAGTTACTAAATGTTTCAAACAGGTCAATGATGGCGCATCTCAAGTCTTTATGGGTTCAGGCTGGTGATGGAATCTTAAAATGGCAGCTTTCGTGAAGCGATTACAACTGTTTGGCGACTAAATTAACTCCATATTCAAGCCGACGGTCGGTTTTTGGGGGTTAGGGACGGTGGTCTGATCTCGAAAAGGAAAAGCTTTAAAAATCTAAGAATATTGCCTCAACATCACTGATGGAATGTCTTATTAAATGGAAGGGATCGTCCGCGACACCCATGGTCTGGCCGGTTTTTTCTGTTGTCATATGAAAATGATCTCGATACCTGTCACGCAATGCAGATTATTGCGGGCGACAAAAGGAGCCCGCAATCCTAATCTCAACGTTACTTTTACTAACGCATGCGCCGCAGTTGTATAGTTTGGCCCTGACTTAGCCTGCGAAAACAGCCGTCCTTCTTCGCTCCCGGCCCGAGTGGCGTTTCGCGTGAAGGACGTCTGCGATTCACCGCAGAAAATTCCATACTGATGACGAAAATCTGTCCCGATCTGGTCATGAGCGCTGATTGGTTCGATCGGTAATTATGCATTATTAAGTCCGTAAATATGCGGGACAGGGAAAATACACACCAAAACAAATCTGGCGTCTTGTAATTGTAGCGGTGGTTTGTGTAAAATGGGGTTAACAAGCCTACACGACTTCGACGGTTTGTGACATCTGTACATTTTCCGTTCACTGTTCGGTTACTCGACCTTTTTGTCGCTTCACTCGAGTTTATGAAGGGCACTTCATGCTGTGTTATAAGGAGGAATTTTAAGAAGAGTTGAGCCGTTAGACTGTGCCATGGCAAATTTTTAGAGGTCATAAGTCTACATGATTTCCGCTGTTATCTGTGTGTTACTTCGTGGATTTGGACACCTCCGTAAACAACTGTTTGAGAGTACAGAACTGATATCATATTTGCCCTCGTACCTTTTTCTTCAGAGACGCTGTAGCTTTACTTCGAGAAAGCTATACACCGTTGTCTAGTGAAATTCTAATTTTTCTTTCAGCTATCTGATCGACCTTATGTTTTTCAAGCTTGATGTAACGACATGCAACTGTTGACGTGCAAGTCTGTTGAATTTGTCTTTGTTCGGCTTAGTCAAGACCATGGTTTCGATCTTCCATGTGGATCTCATCAGTTACCGGTATTTGTAAAATACTCCGTACGTCTGAAGTTATTAGCGTAACTCGTGCATTCGTGAGAAATGTAGGCCGTTTGCGGCTTGGCACAAAACCTTTCGTGACTGCAAATGATAATTTATTCAAGATTATTAAGTTCACGCTTACGTCATCAGTATGGAATTTTCTGCGGTGAATCGCAGACGTCCTTCACGCGAAACGCCACTCGGGCCGGGAGCGAAGAAGGACGGCTGATTTCGCAGGCTAGCCCTGACTCGATTTTGCTGAAATCTTGAGTCTTCCACCACGAATGCATGGAATGCAAAGAATGCTATTTTCTCATTTGCACCTTGGATCACGTGAAGGTCATGCATAGCAGCTGCGCCGACTAATCCAAATCGAGCGTGTCAACTTGGATTCGACTTTTCTGTTCATGTTGTCGCGTTGTATCAGTATGCCATATCCGGGCAGTATTCGGTTTTAATCGAGAGTGGCAACTGTTCGTCCTTAACTTCTATCGCGGAGCGTCAGAATTGTTTGCCCTTGAGCTGACAAGCGCATAGTGTGAGATCGCGTTCTTCAATTTCATAGAAGCGTGGAGCGAAAGCTGTTCGTCCTGACTTAACAAGCTCATGGTCCGAGATCGTTGTCTTCGATATTTTTCTGTTATGATTTTAAATCAATCATTTTGACTCGATCTATACGCATACTTTATAACCTAGAGTGCATTTATTTACGCCGTGAAACAGCAACAATTACAGCATATTACTAAATCTAAGGAAAGCAAACAATGGGATTAGTGTCTCGTGGAATTCTCTGGTGTTACTGTTTCACAGATTTTGTCAAATCACTCCATTGTTACTGTCAAAATGGAGGAAAAAGCGAGTAAAACCTGGGGGGTGGGGGGGGGGGGGGTGCTCATGGACGAACAAAATCACCCGACTTTTCCCTATAGGCCCCCAAATCTTTTATTCCTCAAATGGGCAAAAAAAAAATCCTCAGCCGCATTTGCTAACCTTTGGTTATTACTAGTTTAATATTTAGGTAGATCCCAGCATTCCAGAGTGGCATTCCTAAGCTAAGCAGCTGCGTTTCTAATAGTTATTTGCGGCTGTCACATATGAAGAAATAGATTTTCTTTATTTGCTTTGAGTAAGCAAGCATAAGCGAAATATTTTCAACACCCAGCTTGTTGCTGACCGACATTTACGCAGAAAGCTGAAGCTGTATGAGAATCGCTCATGTATAAATTATTCGCGTGTAAATTCTTCGTAAAGAAATTAAATAAAATCTCTTCGAAATAGAAAAACAAACAGACATTCAGTTGATTAATTAACAGGACGTGGAACGAAGAAGACACCAAAGGAAGAGGCATGCAACTCAGAAATGGCGGCGCTACCTGAAAAATAACTGCCGAGTCTACAAAGACAAAACAGACAACAAGGCCGAAAACATAGCAACAGAATGTTAATTATTATTTCGGTTGCAATGACACTTTCTCAACTGTAGCACGGCTAGTAAAAGAACTGAAACGTTCTAAAGATTAATCGATGAGTACGAGCGATTGAAATTACAAGTTTATCATGTAAATAATTTAACTTACCGTTATTCCTTTTAACACGACCACAATCTCAGCTTCCGAGTTGGAAAATTCAAGCTGGCTTAAAGGTCATATCTGGCTCAAATAATCCCCAAACTACGAGTCAATTATTTTCTAACTATTCATCTTCTCCTTTTCTTATAGTTTTGTAGCTTTAGAACTCATGCACGATCTCTTTGAACGAAAAATATTCCTTGTGACACTTTGGTCTTATCTGTGATCGCATAACTGATCGTTTAACAAGATCCGGGACATTGGGATTTTTGCCGAGTGACGCCACTGCTGAGTCACGCCAGCAACGAGTCAGTGTAAAAGGCCCGTTTTACACAGGCGATTTTTGTCGCGGCAACTCGATGCAATTTTTGTCGCGCCAAAGTTGCAACAAGTTTCAAACATGCTCGAAACCCCTGCGATATCGCGGCGACAAATCGCACTGAAAATCGCACATAGTTCCCACGTGCGATTTTGGAGTTGCAACTTAAGCGCGACAAAAATTGCATCGAGTTGCCGCGACAAAAATCGCCTGTGTAAACGGGCCTTAAATTTACGCAGAGAGACCAGTGGGGGAAAAGTTTTAGCTGCAGGAATTGAACACTCATCTTCGAGGACATTTTATCCTAGTGTGTACATAAAGCTTTTCTTTTAGAAATTACAGGAGAGTGGGCCAAAATATCAACAAGTGCGAACGCGAGTGGTTGGTGTGGGTAAAGGAGAACCTATTTTTTTTCCACCGGGGATGGCATTGGATACATCAGGAGCCCATTACTAGGACCTGCAATCCCTATAATGAGCCAATGCAACGGCATTTTTACAGACCAGTCAACTTTAAGATATTTTTCCCGAGAAATAGGCCAGTTCCAGTCTACATGAGCACGCTTCGGCGAGGATAAAACAATGCGACCTCACGTGAACATGTCGCTATGAGTCCCTGCTTATGATTGCAACTGGTTACTGAGGTTCCTGTGGGGATCTGAATTCGAGATATATATTCAAACTAAAAACAGATCGGAATGTGGAAACGCCGTGGCAGGAGTACGGGGTACTTGCAGGCTCCTGGTGAATTCCAACACAATTGCGAAAAAGCTGAGAATGTTTACGGCCCTCAATATTTGGTGCCCAACGAGCCAAGCTTCAAGAAAATCAATTGTTGGCAACTTTCTGTTGGGAATCCTTTCGAAGTTATCATTTGTCAAAACTGACGTTTTGAATCAATTTGTGATAAACCTTGTGTATGATGGATTTACGGTAACTTTGATTCTAGTGGCTCTGTACACCCCCTGACACAAATGTTCAAAATTTGGCGGTTTGGTCTTGTTTTGTCGATTGGGAAAAAAATTGACGTCAAACTTCCTCATTGTTGTCAAGTTTGTTAAAGCTGTAAACAAATTTGGTACGTCTCACACATATATCATTCACGGAGCATCTTACACTGAAAGCGGTCTTCACACGAGTGCGAGTCGAATTAACAAATTGACGTCAGTTTTTCATGCGTCTGTCCTGTCACTGATCATGAATTTCGTCATAACATTGTCTAAGTAGCTGTGGATCCACGAGGAGATAGCCAAGTGGATCCGCAGACCACTTTGACAATGTTCTGACGAAATTCACTGTCAATAACAGGACAGACGCATTAAAACTGACATCAATTTATTTTTTATGATAACAAATTGTCAGACTGTCCGCTCTCGTTCGTTGACGCATCGCATAAATGATAAATTTATGCGTCTGTCCGCTTATTGACAATAAAAATTAGCCAATGAGCGCGCGAGAATTTCTGCAGTTATCGTACAAAAGTAATTGGTTTTCCATGACTACTTCACGTTATGGACTTAGAAAAAACTCGCGCCACTTTTTCATCTGATCTAAGAAAACCAAAACAAATCGTGACCCTTTCGCACTCGTTTTCCCGCGCTTTGCGTCGGCTACACTTAATTACTGCGAGTTTTGATTGGTTCACTGTCTTGTCTGTGTCCTTTGTGATTGACTAAAAAGATTACTTTGGTTTTGGTTTCGGTTACACCACCATATACTGATCCTTGGATCATCGGAAGCAAAACTCGTACGAATATCAAAATGTTTAATTTAATATACTTCTTAGGTATTTGAATTTGTAACTTTTATAAAATATGAAGACAACTAAATTGGCTATATTATACAATTTACAATTTTTAATAGATATGACGCTTTATTAACCCTAACAGGATGATATCCAAGGCTTATCTTTGGCCCGTCCACATGCGACATGGCTTTTGCTCCAAAAGATGCGCCTTTGAACAAAATTGGCCCTTTATCACGCACGTCACGTAATCAAAGACCGTCAGAAAGGGAAGACTGTGTGACGAGCTGTAAGAATGCACGAAAACCCGAAAGTTGTCAAGTCACGTTAACTTACACCGCAAAAGGACAAGCGTTTTTTTTTTTTTTTTTTGGGGGGGGGGGGGGAACGGATGCGGGGCTAAGGGGGAAGAGTGGGCAAAACCCACACAAAACAATTCCTGCATTGGTTTTAAGAAGAAAGTGTTCCAAGAAACGAAACAAAGAAATCTTTCCAAGTGATAAAGAAAACTGAAGTAAAAAATTGGGTCGTAAGAAAGGAGTCGGTCTGAAAAATGATCCACACGCCTATCCCCTTCTCCAAAAACACGATGGTCTGTTTATTTTGTGACCACCCCCTTGGATCACTTCAAACGATCGGCTAATAACTCAACTACTACCCTGAAGTAATCCATGCAAGACTCAACTGCATTACCGCACAACTTAGTGTCAACCCCACATGAAGCATATGAACACAATATTCTACGTCTTGTTGAATTCTCTTCTTTAGTACACGTATTTTCTTGCAGATTTCGTTAAGGTAACGGAGTAACGGCATTCCTCTGTTGACGTTTGTGGACAGCGTGGCCGTTTCATCCAACAGCGTTCACACAAAAATATCACTCAGATAACAGGAAGGCCGAAGCGCTGAACGGTGTTCACTGAAGTATTACGCATACCAGGAGAACCCCAAAAGACTATGAAAATAACATGTTATCTAATCTGGAGGTTGCGTCATATTGCTGACTTGTGAATTGCAACGTTCTAAGTAAGCCTCTATCGTAGGCGAAAACTCTGTCGTGTGTGTGTCTTAGTCCGAAATAATCACGGTCTTTTCCCTCAGCCATCGCCGACTGAAATACAAAACCTTGACCTGTGGCTCTAGTCCTTGATAATCTTGTCACAGTGAATCACCTGCCTCAGATCCAAGAAGCAGAATTCAATAGTGAACACGCTTGTTCTCCTTGAGGATAACTGTCCATTTACGGTCATACACCAAAGCCCAGTTTGAAGGCCAACTCCACAGCACATTGGGGCACCGATTGGTGGTGGCACACGTACAACTCCCGGGGATGCTCCCCTGGAAGAAGGCGACTGGAAAGGGAAAGAAGAGCTTTCAAAATACTAGTTTAATACTGCTTTTAAGCCACCTTCCAAGAAGTCGACCTAACATTATCGCCAAGGTAGTAATCAAAAAGAAGTTTTATTAGATTTAAAACTTAACAGCGCCTGTCTTGCAGAATGTTTCAGACAAGCAGCAAATCGAATACATGTGTTCTAGAATTCGAAGCCCTTGAAGACCTAATCAGGATGTTCATTTTCAACAGTGAACACACAGACTCCAAGAAAACTCTGCCGTGAGAAGAATGAAACGTCCCTTCAAATACCAATACACAGTCAGACTAAACAAACTGATCACTAAGGAGAAAAATTTGAAAAAGATCATTCACTCCACTTTTTGTCCACGTACCCTATAACCCAGTATTTGAGGACTGAAGGAACTTTCTTCTGCTCCGCTGCGTTCTCGGGAGTCCTGTGAAACAGCACGCCATGTTCTACCACACCCAGCATTCCAGAAGATGTAAATCGACTTCGACGGTCACTGTGTTTTAAACGCTGGGAATGGAACAAAACGACTAAATGCAATTAAATGTAATTTAACGGAGTTAACAACAAAGAGCCGGTGTTCCCGTGCTAATCAGCGGTGTTTGGATATGTGCATGCACCAGGACTTCATGTGCTCCTGGATTGAGACGTGTGTCTGCAGGCTTCACAGCGATAGCGTTTACAGTGAAGGGTTGCTTTGCATGGGAGCATGTCTTCAAACATTCCCCCTCCCTTCTCCTCCTCTTTCCACTGTTAATTCAGTGTGATGGGTACCTGTCTCTCCTTCCGCGTGGGGCTCACTGCTCGGTTTCCAGGATTTGCCAGCCATGGAAGAGGTTTTCGTCTAAGGGCTAGCTGCCAATAGTGGAAGCTCCTGGATGTCTCAGGCACCCAACCTCCATTTAACCATGCAGTTGTTAATCAAAGTAAAAACTTTGCATAAGTATATAATAGCCTCCATTTGGCGCAAAAATTGCTCGGATATTTCTCCGCAGACATTATCTGTTCCGAGAAGCGAACAGTTTTTTGAGAAAGAAGTTCGAAGAAAACTGTGAGCTTCGAGGAACAGATTATGACCAAGGACAAATATCAGAGCATATTTTCGTGCCAAATGGAAGCTTTTGTGTTTAATGTCCATCAACTATTTTTCGCAACAAACGGAAACTTTTGAATTGGAGAATATCACTCAGATACTCCCCAGTTTCAGTAGCTGGATATATTCAGTCATGTGACGCGTCTAGACCAATCGCGTGCGAGCGAAAATAATCGATGGATTACTACGAACAGTACCACATTTAATAAACCAATGAACAGTACCCTTAGACTGATATAATATAAGAACAGTCACACACAAACTGACTAAGAATCGACTCAAGCATACAAAGCCTACTATTTATATCGAGTTTAGAACTTACCTGTTTGTAATAAGGAGAAAACAATCTACGCATTGACAGACAGGTTTTGTGAAACGTGTCCAGGACCTCTGCGTGCACTGGCCCACCCGTGGAAGGTGCATCTCCATCACTTGGGCATACTACAATGCCATGGAACGAGTCCCAGCTGACATAATGAAACAACGTGTTCTCTGTACCACCGGTCAACCTAAATCGCACACAAAACGTGATTTAGGGCACAGAACTGAGAAGAAACAATGCTTTTGTAAAAGGAAGGAGGGTAACCTAGCGTTTTAAAAGTCACTAACAGGACATTCTATAATGATTTGGAAACGTCTTAATTTTTAACACATTCCTAGATCACTTAAACTTAGGAAGACCCATTGATAATGGCTGGATTTCAGAACAGTGCTATACTAGTGTCTGGAGCCCGAGTGAGAATGTCAAACAATATAAAGGATGGTAATGGATAATTATGATGGTCAAAATTCAACTTTCCCAATATCCTAAACGCTACTAAGACTCTTACAATGTCTAAAGTGTAAATAGGTAGCAGAAAATACTGTACACAAAATGCGCGGGAGGGGTGGGGGTGGGGGTACTTGTAATACTTCTAGTCGTTTCAAGCTACAAGTATCGTTAGACTGTTTGAGTCAAGAGGCCAGCTTTACATGTACTTTACTTTCTACTGATACTTACTTAGACGTAACCATCTGTGACAGGTCGGGAATATTCTCCGGTAAGCTCTTCCTAAACGTTCCAGCAGAATTGAGAGAGAGCTGGGACCGGAAAGATCTTAATTTGCCTTTGGTGCCGAAGCTGCCCATACTTCCGGAACTGTCCGAACCTTTCCGACGAAGTGTCGAGGGAACGCTGCCACTGTCGGAAGATTCGACTTCGTCTGTAAAAAAAGAAAAAGGAAAACATAGTTGTGGAGAGGTGAGAGAAAAAAACAAACCTGACACAGCACCTGGTTTAACTTAAACGAAAAACAATAAATAAATTCATGGTTCATCAAAAGTCAAACGTCTGTTTTTTTGAAGGATTATTTCCGGACTTTTCACTAAAGTACAATCAAACAATATTCAAATAATCATTTACAATGTACCTCAGAATTTAATATCTAAAATTTGCTTATATGTAGACAACAAAACCCAGAATACTCAAGACTCCATTGATCACTCAACTCCTATAAATCTACGTCTTGAAAATGACAATTTTTTCCTTGACTACAGGTACTCGCCAAAATTCAATAAATGCTGGTAAAAATACAAAGACTATTCAAAGAGAAAATCTACAACAAGTAAGTTTTTACTTTCGAGGACTTGTCAACTAGGGATATGGTATTTTTAAGGACTTACCAAGGCCTGTGCGAGTCAGAGGACATTGACCCAAAGTACAAAGCCTATACTACACTGTATATGGAGACATCTTCGCTAGTTTTTAACAATAAGCTGGTGCCAGCCTTAACGACCACTATTATGCCACTTTACTTGAAGAGTACTTACCTTGCAGTCTCAAGTTGTCAACACTGCTGTGTTTCTTCTGTGGGATGGGTGTGTCCGACCCTCCCACACTTGACGAGGACTTCAGTAGTGATGGTGGATTAAGCAGCATCATGTCTGCTGATGCTAACGGAGGATTGTCAGGGCTTCTTAATCTGCAAAGATGCAAATAGCAAACATAGGTTGGATCTAAAGTATCTACAACTAGTTCATTCTCTTTTTTGAGACAACACCACTTAACATAACTCGAGGGACACCTCTACAAGTAGAAAATAGATCCTGGTCACGATTACACAGGAACACTTTTTAGTTATTTTGAGAGACCAAAATGATATCTTGTTTGAATCCTTTGATTTCAAGATTCATGTATCTTTTCCTCCAACATTTGCTCTTTAAGTGAATCAGTACAGGCTAACTTTCCTGATTTTTAAACAATTTGTATGAACCGGAAATTCTTTTGATGCTATTCTGTCGTGCTCTTTTTGTTGTTTTTTTTTGTGGGGTGGGGGGGGGGGGCTTTTTTTCCGTTTTTTACCTTGATTCACAGACAGATGGGATGTCTAAGGCTTCAATCTGATGCAGCGTGTTCTTCACTTGATCCACGTAGTAGGTATCTGGAGGTGGATAGCCCTCAGCTCTGTAAAGAAAGGAGGAAAAAACTAAACGGCATGTCTGGGAACTAGTAGTTCACCGCCCAAAAAATTGGTGGCGGCGAGGTGAAACAAAACCCCAACCCCAGTTTACGCACAACCATCATCCTCAATCACATTTTGGACTTCTGATTCTACCAGAATTCTGAGGTGGAGTGCTTATAGACTGTAAACTAAGGGCGCGTTCGTTTGGGATCAATCCGGAAAAAAAGTATTTGGAATAATGCAAGTAAGCATTTGTTTGGGACCTATTCTCATTTCGGAATACCTGGATTTCTATTCGGGCTATTCTGCTCCCAGGAGGAGAATAGCTGGAATATATTCCGGAATATATCCCAACTGAACGCGCCCTAAAATGTGAAGAACAAAAATCTTACCGTCTCGAGATGCCACCGGCTTCCAGCAGAACACACATGAGCCAATGTTTCTGAAAAAAGTGCAAATGGAAATGATCAAAGTAACATATTTATCTGTTACTAGTCACTCTATGGAAAGATTTTTTAACCCATTAATACTCTAGCTGGCAAGTGCATGTGAGCTAATGGAGTCCCAAAAGAGCTCTCTCAAACCTTTGCATTTTTGTTTGAACTTTTACATTTCAATTGGTATAATATTAGAAATTCCATCTATAAACTTGTATTGGTAATGGCAGTTTTTTTTGTTGTTGTTGTTAATTGAAACTTCTCTCAGTGACGGATGCACTCCCATCAAGAGATTACGAAAGTTCACGATTTTGCTTCACGCTGAAGAGGGAAAATATAAACTCACCATGCCTACAATGAGTAAAAAATATCTTGCAGTTGGTTCATAGTATTCGTCATCCTCTTTTCTCCTGCTTTCAGATCTGGACTTTTGCCTTCTAGTTGGAAAAACCTACAACAGAAACAAGAGAGTGAAAGATATCAATGAAGTGAAAGCACACTCCCAAATTCCTTAATTTTACAAGCTTTTCTGAGTGAGGAAGAGGAAGGCCTGATTTCCTTTGGACTTACACTGTAGCATGAAGCACAAGGGACAGTCCACAGCTGTCAAACAAACATCAAAAGTCCCTGAACCCACTGTAACATTAGATATAAATTGCAAGCAAAGCTATTCTGTAACAGTAGTTTTATGATCAGAAGAACTGTTTGCAAAATTTCTGCTGTCCTGAATTAAATTTTAATGCATGTGAGCTGAGGGATAACCATTACTATCAAAGGATTTTGTATGTCTGTGACCTTCAGGGAAGGGGCTTTCTATCAGCTATGGACTGATTTGAAGAAGTTGACAGAATTTTGCAGTTGACAACTTTTAAACTGTATATTTTTTACAGCATACTCTTTTATAATTCATATATTTTTATATTTGTATTATCAGAGTTTATTTATTTAGCAATTCATTTATAAATTTTGTAATCATTAGTTGGTGTGATGTCGTAATGATTTAGATAATTTACGTATTAAATCAAAAGACTGAACATGACTACAATGAGTAGCCAACAATTTTGGCATACCTCTCTCCAGACCACCAATTGACCAACTCTTTGCTCTGCACTCATGGCCAATAAACAATGATATTTACAATATAATACAGCATCTTCTAAATCTTCTCTTGTTAAATGATTGGCCACTAAATATCCCTGCAATAGTCAAAATGAATATCACCAGTGAGACATAATCATGTTAATACATGTGCTGGAGCAAGTTGTTTGAAGGGTGGGTAATTAATGCTATCCAGTGGATAAATATTGGTAAAACATACTACACTATCCATTGGACAGTGATTTATAAACCAGAAATTTTTGTTACAGAAATTTTTGAAATTTTTGGGGCAAAACGCTGATGACTCGGGCAAAAGTACTCGGGAGAAAATACTCTAAAAGAAAAATACTCTAAAAGGTTGTCAAAGCCAGACTTGAAGGCTACTTTCTCTGACGTTTGCCTTGTCAAGACCAGGTAATTTGTTTTGGAAAAGCCATATATCGTTTCCATGTGTATCGTAGAAATCCACGAGATGGATATTACTTCCATGGCCAAAAGAATGACAGAATCAAAACAGACGAAGACCTAGACCTTTTTTGTGGTGGCTCTGACCAAAGCCGTTTTTTCAATGGCTCCACAAAGAGCTGTTTTAAAATTTTCTCGAAATTCACGTACGAGAAATAATTTACTGTTTCTTTTTTAAGTTTTGGATTTTACTAGGCAATCTGTAGAGTATACGAGGTTTCTAAATAACTACAGTTTGAATCCCGATCTCTCGAACCCTCATTTTTTTCGAACCACCCGATAACTCGAAACGTAAGTCGTTTCCCTCTCCTCAGTCGAACACTGAAATTTTAGTCACCCCAGATTTCTCGAAATATCCGATTTTTCGAACCAAGTTTCATTTCCTCTGGAGGTTCCAAAAATCGGGATTCAACTGTAATTTTGGAATGAAAATACATTCATTGGATGTCAGAAATGTGAAGGTTTTTGTTGTTACTGCGGTTTGAGTGCTTTTTTTGCAACACATGCTTTCGGGCATTGTGTTATTTTTTCAGGCAATAAGGTCACCGCCCCCCACGTCTAAAGGTGCCCGTACGCCTATGACCACTGCACCTTCTGCAATAAAGGTTACATGTACATGGCAGAACTTAAGTTCTGCAAGCCGCTGATAAGAGATAAGTTTTGGTTTATGATCCATGTAAAACGACATAGCTGACGTCATAATGCATAGGACAAAAGCAAAACAAGGAACAAAGGAGTCATCTGCATCCTGGACAAAAGAGTAAAACAATACATGCAGGATGTTATTGTTTGTTTTACACCGAAAATGAGCCTAAGTTTTTATCACACTGCCTACAGTTTTGGTTATCTCCTTAGTGCCATTAAACATGACATGAAATGACGAGACAGGACTCAATCACACATCACATCACATCAAATCACATGACATGAAACAACAGGCACAAAGTGACATGACATGACATGATATGATATATAGCGACATGACACAATGTATCACAACATGAAATAACATCATAATCACATTATACAATACAATACAATACAATACTTTATTGACAACTCCCCATTATGTGATATGACGTGACACAACGTGATGTGAAATTGCATAACTTGACATTGCATGATAGGAACTGACATCACATGTGGGAGGCTAAAACACTCAATTGAATTAACCTAAAAGAAATTAATATGAATACAAAAAAATGCATTCAAACCAATATCATGTATTTCTTTACATGTACTTGTACATACATGTACATGTACATATGTTATGGTTTGAATTTGTTTTAATTTTTTTAAACCATTTTAAATTTTTCAAACTGGTTCATATTTTTCAAACTGGGTTGCAATTTTGAAACCAGTTTAAGTTTCAATTTTGAGCATGTGTCTTAGAAATTTGGGTTGAGCTAGTGATTAGGCCTAAGCACTTATTTAGAATGGTTAGCTTTGATGTTAGGCTGGGAACTTGGCATATGACTTAGTAGTTTGGGTTGAGCTCTCAGGTTAGTGATTAGGCCTGAGCACTTATTTGGAATTGGTAAGCTTCTTAGTAATAAAACATGTATTCATGAATAAATTAAAATTTATATGAGAGGGGCTTGGGGTGATGAACTGATAATTAAAACAAGTATGAGAGCTCTTGCATCCATTGCTTTCATGGCCAAGTGGTAATGACAGTGGGAAGCAGATCTAGAGGTTGGCGGTTCAAATCCTGGTGGGTACGAGATAAAAAGAAAAAAAGTAAAACCTGCTGTTAACTAGTATTCACGCTTAATGGGGATTTGGGGGAAGGGGTAGAGTTCCCCATGCATAGTGCACTCTGTTTGCCCCCAAGTTTTGCATAATTGACAATTAATAAACTGACAAATAAACTGGTTTGAAAATTTCTATCTGGTTTGAAAAATTCAACCCAGTTTGAAAACTTTCAACTAGTTACAAAAATTCAAACAAAAAAACAAACAAACAAACCACAACATATGTACATGTATGTATGTGCAGTAACTAGTTGTATCCATACCTTATAAAATATACTGGAACCTAAAATTGTATATAATCGTCTAATTTGAAAAAATTCATCTGCCTGTGAAAAAGAAGTACAACCATAACATATGTCACTTGCAGCGTCTTATTAAACACCTTTAGCCATAATTTAAACGATAAGTCCTTTACATGACACTATCAACCAATCACTGTCACCAATACTGCAAGATGTCACTAAGAGTACCAAGTTTTATGCCATTTGTGTTCATTCCATGACAACTGGAATAATTTGAAAAATTTAAAGAATAGCAGAGCTTGTCAACCAGCAATTTTTTCTGTAACTACAGTCTTTTTGAAACTTTCATTAACAAATCAAATTTAGATTACCATATCATACTTACAAATTCTCCATAATCTGCTGCTTCTAAGTCATTGAGACAGCAGTGAACATGAACCTTTCCAGAAAAAAAGTAGAATGAAATTAAATTTTAGGTAAAACCCACTATAAGTTCCAGATAACAGTTGAAACTAATACATTGCTCATTGTGGGTGTACAATGAACATTATGATGTGGCATGGCGGTGGCAAGGATCAGAGCCCCGTAACAAATGCTGTAACACTACATAACTGTAATGTCAAATTAATTCTCTGCACTCACTATCAATGTAAGATTACTGCTACAGGTACATGTACATGTATGTATGCAGGGCAAAGCTCCTACCTCAGCCGTCAAAGGTATATTTAGCCACTGGACACCAGGCAAAAGGTCTGGCAGCTTATTAATGCAGTCTTTTTCAGCTGCACCAGGAGGTCTGACAAGAGCTTTTTCAAACAGTAGAGAGAAAAGATGGTCCACACGTGCTTTGTTAAACTTGTCAGAGAATGCCCTGTAAGGGAAACAACATCCATTTAGAGTTCTGTGTCAAATAACATCTACTGCATAAAGGAATTCATGCCATACACCAAAAGAGAGTACTTTAATTTATACACTTGTCAAGAAAAAGAAATATCTTGAAAAAACAGGCATGAATATTTGTATTCTTCCATTTTCCTCCCAATTATTTCATACTGAAGAACCATGATTACTGATGAGGTAGCTGTGATGTACTTGAAACACGAGAGCAGTCACGAACCTCTAGCTTTGTCGTTCTTTATTTATAGTACATCAGCCCATTCATCACTCCACAAAGCGGAATAATCAGCCTATACAACTTCGAATTCAAGCAACCCTGCATTGCAACAGTTGAGCTCAAAACACTTCAAAAATAACAACAAGAAAAGCAGACACAAAGCAAAGCTTAAAATTTTCTTGACTGAACTACCAAAACCTAAAATCAACTTGACCCAAGAAAACAAAGAAATGCATTAAAATAATTACTACTAGCAGAAAAAGACACCACTCACAGTAACAATTAATATCCACAACCCATATCCCTCCCTTTATGCAGTGGCATTGTTTGGGACATTCTATGCTTCTGAACATAAAACATACCATTCACACATGTATTTCATTTTTTTTCTGTTCCCAAGCATTCAACAATATACATGTACTGTACACATGAAACACAACTTACCTATGCATTGTTCCAAATGTGAGAGAAAGAATTTGAGTGATATCAGCAGCTACCTTCTGAAGTTGAACCAAAGGTATTCTATTGAACAAAAGAGGATGCAAAAGCACAATATAGATAAAACAATCTGGCCAGTTAGTATCATTATGTAAACTTGTACCAATAGAGTCTACATGAAAACAGTGACTCTATGTGTAGTTCTTTAAGTATTTGATGCTATATACACTGTAGTACTGTCTTGTCACTGCAAACTTAATACAAAATGGAAAATGGTTCTTATTGAAATTCAATAAAATTAAATTGTTCATAAATTGTACCACATTTGAAGCTTCTAGATGCCATGATACATGTACATTGTATGTGTACATGTGGAAGTACATGACTGCTATTATTAGTCACCTTGTACTTACAGCGGTTATCAGTCACATGCGCCCTCCCATGATTTTTTCCCATTTCGAAAACTACGTTTTGGTGGACTTCAATCAAATGTATCCATGACAATAACAGTGAGCGGAGTTTCCAGAAAATTATTTCAGTGTCAATTCTCGGAGTATCCGAGTTGCTCTTTCATCTTTACTTGACTCGTTGATAAACAGAAACTGAGAAGTAAGCTGCAAATTTACAAACAGTGTACAACCACAACAACATGAGACTGAACTAAATATAAACAATAACCTTTATTACAAAATAGACTACAAAATTCTAACTGCTAGTCTCTTACGGCTTTCATTACCTTTTTTTATTATTACTGACAATCCCACTTGCCATATGGTTCTGCCGACAGTTTGGTGTGCATATAATTTGCCTGACTGTCTGGTATTCCAACCATGCTTGAAACTTGTCAGGATACACTGTACATCTCTCGATTATGTTTTAGCAAGGCGAATGACGAGAATTTCTGCGGCGCAAACAATCTGCATCCATAACAAGCTGATAAGAGGTCAATCTCCACATAAAGCTCATTTCAGAGGCCGAATTTTTCAGCTACCTTCAATATCTTTCGTTTCTTTGACTTTCTCTTTGGCGGATTGCTTATGGCTCTAGTTTTGTTCTCGAATGCCGCCTTCTTCACAAACTTTTCAATTCGCTCGCAAAAAGTGTTTCTGCTATGCAATTCAAAGACAAAACACGTTTTCTCTAAATAATAGCCCGCAATCTCAGCGAAATTACAAATTACTTTGTCATAATATAAATAACTGAGCAATTATTCCTGATCCAACGACGATGGAACATGGCTGTGAAACTGACACGAAATGAACAAGACTATTGTCATGGATACATTTGATTAACATCCACCAAAACTTAGTTTTTGAAATCGGAAAAAATCGTTGAAGAGCACGTAACTGATAACCGCTGTAACAAATTGACATCAGTTTCTTGTGCGTCTGTCCTGTTATTGATCATGAATTTTGTCATAACATTGTCAAAGTAGCCTTGGATCTACAGACTACTTTGACAATGTTACATATGACCAAATTCATAGTCAACAACAGGACAGATGCATTAAAAACTGATATCAATCTTTTTTTTTACGATAACAAATTGTCAAATTGTCGGCTCCCATTTTGTTAATGCATCGCATAAATTACAAATTCATGTGTCTGTCTGCTTATTGACAATAAAAATTAGCCAATGAGTGCACACTAATTTCTGCAGTTATCGCAAAAATTAATTTTCATAAACCAAGTAAGATTTCTTTGGAACCATTACCCTAACATGGGGGTGACATTTAAAACATAAACAGGAATACCCAACAATATCTGATTCACTCTGTCTCTCACTTTGGAATAGAAGCATTCCTTCATCATTCCTCAACTTCTGATGATGATTCCCAAAACACAAAATGTTATGTACTTATATATCATGGATGAACATACCTTTCTGCAGGCATAGCAATGACCAACACATCTCTGTCCAACTTAGAATATACAACATGGACCAGCTTCTTCTCCAGCACCAGTGTTGAGCTAAAACAGAGTAACAATCCAAAATTCATCTGATATCTTTAAAATCATATCTTACCTTTAGTTAATTTTAAGCTATGCACATCTTTCAAATTAGACTTAGTTTTCTATTGAGCGTAACAAAGTCGTGGGAATGATGCAAAATAAGCTTGAATCATTACTGGATTTACATGCATTTCTCGTAATTGTGCATGTATACCTGTTTGCTGTACTTCCTGTCACTGATGACATTAAATCACTCAAGGTCAGGAACATTCCCCTCAGTGCCACTAACTTTGTTGCTGCCTCTGATTTTGGATACTGGTAAAGGATGTCCTAAATGCAAGTATATACACATATAACAAAACTGTCAATGATTATTTTATACAATAGGACCATGTACAAATGTCAAAGTTAATGGTTTTAAAGTCTCAGTTCTTCTGCCTTATCCTCTTCTGACATTTTTTCTCAATCTTTCAGGGTGGCAAGGTATTAAAATCCATTTCCTTAGATTCTCTATTCTCAAATGCCTATTCAGTTATACATGATACAAAAAATATGTAACGTGAAGTTACCTTATCAGGTTCATCGTCATCCTCACTGGATGTAATGGTTAAATACAATGCAACATGAGGAATGTTCTTCAGGTCTGGCTTGGATGGAGCTGGTGCCTCACCACTGATTAACTTGATAAGGTGGCTGTCATTCTTGGGCGGGGTAGTCTGACGAATGACTGGAGACGCCAATTTGGGTTGGATTACTCTTTGTATGGTAAGAGTAATCTGAAAGTAAAAACATATTGTTACCCTGTAAGCAACAGCTTTGATTTGTTTTTACCATTACTGGTGACCTCTCTGAAGAAGTATGGTGGCAGGTAACGATTTAAAGCACATTGGACACAACTTAGAGATAATAAATTTGTCATGTGTTTAGATTTCATTCTTTTAGGCCATCTACACTGCAGGACAAGAAGATTTTCATGCTGTGAAAGTAACTTCTAATTCTCACTTGCTCAATGGGCAAGGAATCACAAGTCATTCTCCAAGTAAACAACTAAAATAACGAACTAAGACTTGCCCAGGGCAGGCAAAATTTGAGAGCTACTTGCCAAAGGGCAAGCTGGTATTGAAATTGTTTTACAAACACCGTCTATCTACACAAGAGATGAATTAATTTTGAAAACTGTGGGTGACAAACTCTGCCTTTGAGCCTAGGGGTCTTTCAGACTGCACAGGAAGTTATCTCTGTCAGATCATATTGTATTTTAATTATTTTGTAGTTTTTATTTCTCCTTTTCACAAAACAAATAGAATTACATTGTTAATTAACAAATAGCAATGAATTTAAAGTGGTAAGAACAAAACATATTATAGTAAACTAATTATACTGTACGTCCTTTCATTGATTACAGTTATTTTAGCAGGATTATGAAGCAACTTTATGTAACTACATGTACGACTATTTCTTCTTGCCCAGTGGATGCTGATCCACTGCTTAGTTTCTCCAGCATTAAATTTGCCAGTAGCCATTTATACTTCTGGGTGGGGAGGACTACTGTGATCTTGAGTAAAACGTCTTTCCCAAGAACACAACACAGAGGCCTGGCCAGCACTCAGGCCACCAAATCTCTGACAAACGTTCAAGGCAACCTTGAAGTTGTTGGGAAGCATTGATATCTGTAAGTAATTAAACAGTCATCTCATTCAGGATATGCACAAGAAAAAATTGCTCACCTCCATTGGGCCTGTGATGGCAGCAAGTATTGTGTGAACATTGCTAGAGTTCAGATCCAGTTTGTTTAATGAAAGAAGAACATCACCTAAACAAAAATTAATAACAAAAATATGGCAATACTGTAAGTTGAAATGAGACAATGGAGATTTAATCGGTTCCTGGCCTGGTTGATTGAGAAATCTGTCTTCCTGACCAGTGCTCCAGATACACACATAATCCACAATGAAAAATTATTCATTTAGATAACATTCAGTTGTCTCACAAAAAAATGAACTTACTGAAAAATATGTGTAAGATATAGAGGTACAGTAGTTATACCTTCACATTCCACATATACTATACTGTCAATTACAGTCTACTCTCTCATACTCTTCCATGAGCGACCACTTTGTAAATAACCATTTTGTTTCTCACAGACTGTTCCAAGTCTTCAGCTCTCTTGTAAATGACCACTACTCAAATTTCTCAAGCGACTGTGACCAGCTTTTAATAGGCCAGAAGTTTGACATATTCTTTTGTTTTCAGCTCCTGGTAAGCAACCACCCAATCATGATCATAAAAAAAACCTTTAATCAGAAGTAACAAAAGTTTCGTTTTTAATAATGCTAACCAGACTGATTGAAACATTTACAAATGTTTGTATGACTGGGGGTATGCATTATACTCCCAGTCATATAAACATCTGTAAATTTTTCAATTTTCAACTTCCATTTTCTCAGCTGATATTACACCTGAAATGCTGAAACTGAAAGCAGGGTTACTAAACTAAAGGTTTTCTTTCTAGTGCTGCTATACTTTTTTGAATTTTGACTTATTTGAATTTTCGGCCACCATTTTGGAAAAGGGTCTATTTAACAAATTGATGTCAGTTTTTAATGCGTCTGTCCTGTTATTGATCATGAATTTTGTCATCACATTGTCAAAGTAGCTGTGGATCCACGAGGCGATAGCCGAGTGGATCCGCAGACTACTTTGACAATGTGATGACGAAATTCATTATCAATAACAGGACAGCCGCATTAAAAACTGACATCAATTTGTTTTTTACGATAACAAATTGTGGAATTGCCGGCTCGCGCTCGCTGACGCGTCGCATGAATTTTAAATTCATGTGTATGTCCGCATATGGACAATAAAAATTAGCCAATGAGCGCGCGTGAATTTCTGCAGTTATCGTTAAATCTTCCATTGTTTTCTGAAATACTTTTCAGAAAGTCTTCGGGCATTATAGTGAATCTCAAACCAAGGCTAGTTGGGCCTCCGCCTCCGCCTCCACCTTGGAAGTTTTTCAAAGTGTGGATGGTGTCATCTCTGTCGTCTTCACATTTAGCACATTATGGATAATCATTTAGAAGCAACAGGAATATAATAAAACAAGCACCAAGATTTGAATGTGCTCCATTTTCCCACCTAAATAACTTGATGTTTGAATCAAATATATCAAATCAGTGCTATTTTCCCGAAGGTGTTGGCACACTTTAGCAGCTTTGGAGTGCAAAAACCATACCCTATTTATGACCAAAATGGCCAAAATCAACTAAAATTGAAACCTATTTATGACCAAAACAGCTGAAAAACCATACCCTTAGGGTCACACATACCTATAGCCCATATACAAGGGAGTACCCCCACCTCCCCGGGATGTATTGTAGACGTTATGTAATGTACATTTAGGAGCTAGAAATCTGTTACTTAAGGGGCAAGAGCGTCGCACATGCATCAGCACAGGTTTACCACAATTGGATCAGCACAAGTCTACATGGACATGTCTGTAGTGAATAAGAACATGTACATGTAAGCTTACTGAAATCTATCTGTACAAACGTCTCTTGGCATATGTCATAATAAAAACCATACCTATTCTAAGATCTCCACTTCGCAAAGCAGGTCCATCAGGAACAAATCCTTTAACATACAACCTCGATCCAGAGTAACTGTCATTCTGTGACAGCTTACCAGCTTTGTCTCTTCCGGGAATAATACCAAGTAGAGTCTCCAAGTCATTCCTGAATCCTGAATGACCCTTTGGAGGGGTGACAATAAGTTGCACCTCTCTCCTGAAAAATCTACCAGCCATTTTGCTGCCATCAACAAGCCCATCCGCAGCTCTGTGAGCTGTAGGACTTGAATAGTTCAAGTTTCTCTCATTATTTCTCTTGTCGTCAACTCTATCTCGTTTCAATCCTGGAATAATTTTCTTCACCGAGCTAAAACTTCTAAGCACCGGTTTCCCCTTGTCTTTCGCTCCATCGCCTTGGGAATCGTTCCCTGAGATGTCTAACTGTTCCAGTGAGTCGAGCATGTCGTTTGGAGTCGGTTCGTCGAATGGTTCAATGTAAAATACATCGCCTTTCTCTTTTATGTGGCCGGCCCAAGGTGGCTCCTCGTATCTAAAAATATGCGAAATACCTCGATCAAGTTAAGTGACTTTGAAGGACTATTACGTATTATGTTCACTGCAAATCTACATAAATTTCACGCTCAGAAACAAGCCACGAGATCGTTATCTTGAGTAATTAGCGCATGTGTGTTTGTCTAGAGTTTAGTTTCGTTGCCCTGATCTTTCAAAAAAGACACGGCAGATAAGCTTGTGTGCAACATAATCTTGCCATTCCTTCACTGCGAAATGTAGACGTAAGACTTTTACTGTTTTAACTTTTTGATTTGATTCTTTCAATGGCTATACTACGAAATTTAGCGATAATGATGATGGATTTTTAAGTAATGTCACAATTTTACCCGTCATGTACGCAGATTATAGCTACATTAGAAATGAACACCGCATTCCTCTAAGCAGTTTCGAATTGATCGAACGTCACCCAAAAACATCATTTGTAAAAGATAGTCAATTCAAATTTTTCCCGGGAAAAGACAGTGAAACATTATAAAGCCAAAATAACTGACTGTGAAGTCACTGAATGTTTTAAAATGCTATAACTAACGACAAAACTGCAATGCAAACTCGTGGTATGGTGTCGTTTTAAACAATTCAAGTCTAAATATTTCTACAATTTACGCTTACAAAGGCCTTGACAAGAGGTTGTCCCCGTCTCGAAAATGAACGTTTTGTCTGGAACAGTGTTCGCATTCTTCCTCCGAAGACTCGTCTTCATATCTTTCGTAATCATGATAACGGCCAACGTACATATTTCAACCACAAGCTCCAAATTCTTTCATGTTGTTTCGTCCCTGGAAAACAAATCGTCCGCCATATTTCCAAACGAAAACAATCGGCCGCCCGCCGAGTAAAGCCGAAAAATATTCCGCTGGCCGAAATAGCAATCGGCAATCTCCAGGAAGACCCTGGGCTATACAGAGAAGCTATGAAATGAGCTAAATTCAGGAAAAAAAACTTCCAGCTGCCAACTGAAGTTGGCGACAGATTTTATTTCAACTGAAAATAAAGAAAATTACGTTTTCGTAGGCAAACAAAAGTCACAAATGACACTAATCTCTCTATTTCGATACTAAATCCACACAAGCTTTCTGTACCGGAAATTGAATTGTTGCACATTCACGATCCGGAAATGCACAAGCATGCAGAATTTCATGGATGAATTTTACTGGTAAAGGCAAAAGATAATAATCTTTCGTTTCCTGGCTGAATAATCCTTCTTTTCATGCCACAAAAACTGTGAAAAAGATAAGTTTTTCACGCAGGACAATGTCATTTTGACGGTCGTAATCTCATGCTTCCTGCTAAAAATCTACCGCTCAATTTACAAAGATATCTTGAGAAAGCGGGCTCCTTTATAGAACAACGAACTGTAAAACAATTGTTTTTTCATAAATAAAAGTAAACAAGACTTTCATTGAAAAGTTCATCAAAAAAATTGACAACGACAGCCGAACGCTAAACAAAGAATACCATAGACTTCACTCTTCTTAGGTTTCCGATACGGAGTGTTTTGTAGTTTTATTAAAAGATCAATACATGTAATTTGTCATCCCCTGATTGATTCATTAAAACTAAAGTGTACCTGATGCGCGGTGTTAAGCCTTGTTTAGCTCTCTTTCGCCTTTTCCGCCCCTTCTGTGGCGGCCACCTTGATAGCTTGGATGGCGCGGGTCGTCCTGGTTCAGTATGCATCTAAACTGGACAATCTGCGACATTGCAAGAACTAAACATCAACAAAAGGCGATTTCGTTTGAAGGGGTGGGGTTCATACAGAATTTTAAATGGCGTAGAACAACCCTGTTCTAAAAAAAAAAGCGCATGATCATTTTTCTTATATCTAAAGGAAGAAAAATTTTTCAGCTTAGTGAATAAACGAAAGAGATGGAATATTCATAATGCCACGGACAAAGAAAAACCTGGCGGTGAGCCCCCAACGGGACTCGAACCCAGTTTATCACGTTCATATTTATTTTCTGGAGACTCAGAGAGGCTATCACACTGCACTGGAAGCTAGCCTCTGGGAAGCCAGCTAATCTGTCAGTTGTCGCTTAAAAACAACAAAAACACCCAGTTTCAAAGTACTTCTGAGTTATCTATTTTTTTTTTAATAAACAATGAAACGAAAAGAAAGGTTGGCGAAAAAAAGAGGCTGTAATATCAGCACGAGCTGAGTAATTTAATGAGTGATAGTAGCAGACATGATAGTGGATACCATCGCTTCGCTGAACAAACAATTTCTTTGTAGTTCGTATTGTGTGACACAATGGTCACACAATACAAAGTCCATTTACTATGAAACAATTATCGCGCGCTCCGTTAGCTAATTTTTAACGTCAATAAGCGGACAGACACATGAATTTGTAATTTATGCGATGCGGCAACGAGCGAGAGCGGACAATTTGACTCTTTGTTATCGTAAAAAAACAAATTGATGTCAGTTTTTCATGCGTCTGTCTTGTTATTGACGATGAATTTCGTCATAACATTGTCAAAGTAGTCTGCGGATCCACTCGGCTATCGCCTCGTGGATCGACAGCTACTTTGATTGACAATGTTATGACGAAATTCATGATCAATAACAGGACAGACGCATGAAAAACAGACGTCAAAGTGTGCTGGCCTAATGGTTAGTGGGCTCAGTTGACTTCGTATCTTGCGGTCTGGGTTGGAGCCCTGGCTGGGAATAATGTGTTGCGTTCTTGGACTAGACTGTCAGAGTTCATTTTCAGTCCACCCAGGTCTATGAATGGGTACCAGGGAATGTAATTCTGGGAAAGAACCTTGCAATAGACAAGCATCCCATCCAGGGGGAAGTAGCTAGAACCCGGGGGGGGGGGTACTCCCTTATATGGGCTATATAGGTATGTGCGGCCCTAAAGGGTATGGTTTTTCAGCCGTTTTGGTCATAAATAGGGTATCAATTTTAGCTGATTTTGGCTATTTCGGTCATAAATAGGGTATGGTGTTTGATATCTAGCCTTGATTACTATGGTTATGTTTTTAAGAAACTTTTGCACCATTATCACAAAGCGAAAAATCACCAAACGTCCTTCAAAAATTCTGTTCACGGTATTTTAACAGGATTTTGAGGTAATGGTCAAGTCATAAATAGGGTTTCGAATTTTTGGTCAGGTCATAAATAGGGTAGGAAATATCGCAGATTTTGGTCATAAATAGGGTAGGGGTTTTGGGACGCGGGCCGCACACTCCCACCCAATTTTTCTGGGAGTACCCCCCCCCGGGAGCTAGAAATGGGGTCAGAAATTCCTAGATGCTTCAAGTTACTGAAACGGAGAGACGAGCGCCGGTCGGCTTAATGGACCACTTGGCTCTGGTGCATTAAAAGCATTTCACAGTAGAAGCACCACAAAACGACTTATCTGCTAGCTAGTTGACAAACGGTGCCATCAGTTCATTTCTGACGTAAGAGAATATAGAATGTAATCTAATCTCTAGGCATATTCAGCTATCATATATGTTTCACTCGGTTGTCTCTTGGAGCGTTTGATTTCCCTCTAGAGCAATAGCTCAAGAGAAGAAATGGTCATGGACCACACGAAGTAGAGATAATTCTTTAAAAGACCTTCAGATTAGATCATCCCAAGAGGTTATGATCATAATCTCTTGATCATACATATTGAGAATGCTTAGAATACTTTGTACCAAATTTGAGATGGCTCTCCACCTCTGCAGCAAAAGGTGCCTCGTCCCTGAGCCTTCCTCGTTTGAACCTCGTTTGAATCATGTTATGCCTAAAGTTACATGTATGGACGCGTTCCTTTTTGTGTCACCTAATCACCACCTAACCGTCTCGAAATCGAAATGAAAACTTGTGTATTTTTCACCATGATATTTCATATAAAAGTAATAAGTATAAGGTAAGCCCACGAAAGGCTGTTTTCAAACCTATGGCCTTTTTTCAGTAACCGAATAAACGAAAAAAATGCGGACGAGCAAGTTTTAAAACTGCCGGCGCTTCTAGCCCAGTTCATTCCGCGCATATCTTTCGATGTCATTGTTTGTTTTCCTTTTTCCTGACATGAAATCAGAAAGAAATCTCCGAAGATTTCCTTTGCAGTCGATGTCCGACCATAGGAAAAACACGCCTACTTAGTAGGACTACTGGACGAACTAAAATATCATTACTTCCTTGCATTCCTGAGTATCGTAGTTGAGCGTCTCTGTCTGGTGTAAACTACCCAGACACAAACCTGTCAGCAGCCAAAATGGTACTGATGCCCCAGGACTGATGCAACCTTTTCAAGAATTTATTTTTTTTATTTTTTTGTGCCAAGGACACACGTGCCATCTCACGTGCATCGCATAATGTAGGATATTTTTTCCCAGTATCTCGTTACGTTTTAACAAGTGTTTAATTAATGAGCCATTTATTCTCGCTGAATATAACTTCATCACCCGCAAGACACCCCTCTTGTCAACGAAGGTCCAAACGGTCTCTTTTATTTTTTTGCTGTGTACATTCACTCATGTGAATGCGAGGACATTCAACAAGCAACGCTGCGCGTGATGATAACCGCGAAAAGCCAGAGACCGATAGAGTTCAAGTGTCATTAGAAACATTTCATATCATTTACTTAGGACAGGATCTCCATAGACTCCATACGTACGACAGAGCGAAGAAGATAAAATCTAAGTTATTATGGACGGTATGGCTTTGCTTTATCCTGTACTAGCAACATCTAAGAGACAAAATATGTTTCTCCGTGACATGACTGGGAGGGCTATAGAGCCATATGGTAGAAATTAGAAAGCGTCGATCCGTTAAATGTTTGATTGAGATTTAAGAGCCCGTTTAGGCTTCGCTATTAAGTTCGAAATCGAAAACGCCGCTTTCAGCCTTGAAGTGAGCTTGATGTCAGTGATTAAGGAGAAATCTCTCTTTTGTATCGCAAAAGAAACATGAACACAGAAACTCATGCCCAATAGGACAGATTTGCGCGTGTTTACATCGACCGATTTGTTATGCAGATTGTCATCACATGAATGGCATGAGAGACACTCGTTCAAGGGCATCGCCGCACCTGACTACTGATTGCATAAATACCTTTTCTGAAGAACTCTGTCCTCTTGAAAACTGGAGATTCTCGGGCTTAATCCAAAGTAAACTGATAGAAAATCGATTGGCCTTCGATTTAGAGTTCAAGCTTTACATCGAGCTGTCACTTTGAAGACTATACTAAATGACGCTTGCTACACAATGAACGTCTCAAATAAACAGACAATCGATAGACCACTTAAAGTTGTCACGATCGCGTCATCTCCGTCGCCAATGATAAAGTGAGATGCACCGCCGACTGCCAGACTGCACTGAAACTGCAGAACTGCTCAGACATTACGACATACGTCACTAATTGAAAACTTCCGGTGAAAAATAAGTTTCAATCCAGCATGTCTTTACTCGAAGGCGTTTCAAACGCAAGTCATTTTGAGGGTGAAGAATACCTGGTTATTCGCCCAGGACGTTATTTCGGTAGCTTTACGAGTCCGTTGTTGTAATTACTAGGACAAGTAACTACAAGTACATAAGTCAAACGTTTCCGTTAAGCTCTTGTTAGGGGCGCGGCAATCGCGCCTCGCCGGTGCGGCACAACTGGGATCATGAAGAAACACTTAGGGAGGGAAGAGCCTCGGAAAGTTGAGGCAAAATTTTCCCAATTAATGCTGGAGGAATATCCTAAAGTCGTCTAAAATTTGCGATATAAGACAGTTTGTAGGATAACGGCAAAGTTAATAACGAGGTTGTCTTCGGTATAGACTGGTTAGATTCTTCTATTTTCTCCTAGTTATCGGGCTAGTTATCTTTCATCGTTCAGTGAGCGATATAATCAAGAGAAAATTATACCTCTTCCGCTCTAACAACGGCCGTCTGTGTAAACAGAAAGGTTGTAAACAGTCTATTTCCGATGCCTTCCTTGGTGCGGCACCCCTGAGCGCACTGATTTCCCCCACAATGATCATGTTTTGTTACATTTAGCAGATGTGATCATGACAAGGCTGAAATCTCTGCTCCAACAAGACTGAAGTTGCTGTAAGATGGCTGCAGAAGTCTGCACACGAGACTATACTTAGGTAGTCTGCCTGATGTGGGTAAAGAATTGATCTAACAGTAGCTTAACTCGGCTTGACAGTGAGCATACTAAGAAGGTAGCCCCCAAGGACCCCAAGAAATGTACCCTCAGTGTGTTACTTACAAGGTGACATTTCCGTTGTTGTGAAGTCTTACCTTGTCGACGCAGCACTGAAATGTTGGACTTATGGAACTC
>JAHPZR010056021.1:132500-141864 GCA_019787425.1 Platygyra sinensis | reverse complement strand
TTAAAAGTTAAAGCTGACTTTGAGAACGTTGCAGACTGGAACTCCATGCAATTTGAAGTAGAAGGCACAATGAACAAGGTTTCGACCCTTAAAAGGATGCTTGAGAACATGAGATCAACAAAAGTGCTCAATTAGCCAAAGAAGCAAATGAAAGGTTAGCAATGGCGAAAGCTTCTTACAACGATGCGAAAATTAAAGCAGAATCTGCCAAAAGAGTTCTGAAATTACAACAGGCTGATGTTGAAAATTTGAGGGAAGAATTAAAAAATGCAGCATTCGAACTTACTAAGGCACGTTTACAACTTCATCTTGCAAATGAACGTTTTAACAACACTGCCTGTACCATTAAAAGTATCCAGAGCTCTGAGTGCGAAATAAAGGAGTGCAACTACACTTGTTTGAATCGCTGTGTTATCCCCGGCGTCCGCCAAGAACCAGTTATCATACCGTACAATGAGCGTTATTGCAAGGAAGTTGAAAAGACAACAATATTCAAAGTCTGGAGATGAAGATTTCAGTGAAAAACGTTCCTTTGAAAATAAAAGATATCGATTAATAGAAAATTGTGATTGCTTATAAAATTAGTGCGCACCGTTAGGGGTATTCAAGCGGGAATTGCGATTGGTTCTGCTATTGGCAACGCTATAGCAACTGGCGTTGGAGCAGTAGTTGGTGCAGTTACTAGAGGAATTCTAGGTGCAGCAGTTTCTATTTTCGGCTGTTCTACAACCGCAAAAGTGGTACTTGCTATAAGCCGGAAATTGTCAAGTATAATCACATATCGTTTGAAGTGAAAGCCTTTGAGAAGATTGTTAAGGACCAGGACTGTACTGGCCAAAAAACAAAAGACAAAACCTGGTGGATATGGCTCTTCTAGCGATGCTTAAAGGAACACTGTCACGGGAGTTTTGTTGTTTTCAGCTTCATTCGTTGCTGAAATCTTTACCTGGTACCTTTACTCGCTCCCAAAATGCTCAAATGGACTAAAAGAAACATATCAAACGAATGGTGGCTCAGAGAGCAAACCATAATGAACTTCTGGCAATATTTTCAAGGAATGCCTCTAGAATTTGAAAAAAACTGGCCAGTTTTTTTCAAATTTCAATCCATTTCCATCCTTGCCATGCTAAGTGCTAGGCGACAATAAATGGTTTCGGTGTAGTGATAAAGTCCTATATAACTAAACTGCATCGTTATTTTTGGGCTTCCATTAATGCAGGAACATATTTCGGCATTGTAAAATGACGCTAAAATACCGTGACAGTGCCCCTAGTTTACCATACATAAGCCAAGAAGAAAAACTCAACTGTGGATGTAAATGTGCACTCTCAATAAATTTTTAATTCCACTGTCAGATATCGATATTGTGATGAGTTATTTAAATTACATGTGACTAGCTTCTCAAAACATGACGAAATTGGTGATTTTTATTTCCTAGTGAAATTGCATTACTTCCTTAAGATAAAACAGCGGGATGAAATGAATTATTTTTGTTTTAATACGAATTTTTTTACAATTGCAAAATCGATTCAGACTACTGCTTAACGTCCTCATTGGAAAAAAACCCAATGATGTAATTACTACCGTAGCCGTGATCAATACTCTCGTTTCTTCGGCTTCAAGAGATAAAAATTGTCCATTTTTTGGTTTCTTCGCAAACATTGTCATAATTTCGATCAAATTTGCTGGAATAGGCTTTTGATTAGAAGTTTCACCATTTGCTTTCATGTCGGTTTGGAACCCAGAATGTTTACCCAATAGATGATAACACTGTTGACAGGTAATTTTAAAATTACAACCAATGAAAAATAAAACGATGAGTTAAGCATCATCACAAAAAAGGAGACAGAGAGAGTGCATTATTTACAATTTGATGCATATAGATTCATATGGATATCTAGCTAGATTGATTTGTCTTCCGGGAGAGTGTGTTTTTATGTGCCGCAATATTCTGTGTTATTCATGTTTCTTGTAGTGATAATGAGACTGTCCTAATATTGTAGGACACTCAAAGCAAGTCTTTCAAAAAAAGGTTGAGAAACTGAAAGAGAATTGCCAATAGAAATCTCTTCCCTATAGTTTTCGATCTTTAATACGTGCTGTGGAAACAATTTGGGGTCTCGCTGCTTTTGCCAAGGAGCAAGTAAGATCCGATTCAAGCCGGCTCACGCTTGAACGTGCGAAACGATGACACAAATGCTGACATAGTTCGCTGTAAAAATTGTTTCCCTGTGCAGAAATTGTCAAGGGCCACCAACATTATATAGCCACGATCATGCGCACAATACTTGTGTGTGGTGACCGTGAAGAGAAGTGGATATGCTATTAATATGCCATATTCCCCGGATTTAGATAGAGCTGACTGATGGTAAACTCTTGACATTTCAGGCTCGCAAAAATGGAATAAATAGACTGCTGAATTACACATGATCCAAACGCAAATAAAATTAATTTCATTCGACCTCTACGTCAGCAACAACTGAAGGAAATTGTTATTAAAGTAAAAACAAATGGCGCATGTGACAGTAAATAATCATGCATGATTTGCTCACATTACTAACATTATTTTTTGTAGTCTTTCCTATCTGCGTAAACGATTATATGTACGGTTACTCGTTAGTACAATATTGAATGACATAAGCCTTGAGAGGCAATAAAATATATATTTTTTTATTTCATGTTTTGACAACAATTTTTAATATCTGCTATTAAATTATGTTTGATTTATTTAAAGTGGACACAAATCGTCTAAATAACTTTGTGCTTTTTCCCCTCCGCGAAATTCTCTGGAGCGCCGTCTCTTTGAAAAACGTTTCCACCATGAGTTTCTGTCTAGAGCGCATCCTTGTAACTGGGGCTTTAGCCGAAGGGACCCTACCCCCAGGGATCTTTTTCTATTTAGTGGACCAAAACATTTTGACTGAACGGACAACTGTTATAAGCAAGTTAGCCAATAGTATTTGTTCTAGTTAGTTTGACTTACGTAAACTAAATAAATAGAGGAAACCCTAAGCAAATTACTTTTTCCACTCTTAAAAACTTGCGAAAGGCTCATTTCTTAATCAAACGCTATGTTTTAAGAGCAGGTGCATAATTGCTATTGAACTAGCTCTTCCGCGATTATTTCTGTGGAAACTAACAAAATCTATCGGCTTTGATCGAAAAATTTCATCACCCTCTGTCGTCTAGAACGCGTGTGAGCCTCTGGAGTAACCCACTGATTCCTTGTTTCTCGGGTCACTGAACTGAAGGAGGCACCTTCCCATCATGATTGAGTCAACTGCTATTGCCATAATCCTGACTACGATATTTTCCCTACTGCTCATAACAGATATCGTGGGTAACTCGATCGTTTGTACAATCATTAAGAGGAATCGAGATATGAGGTAAGTCCAGGCTGAATCGTTTTATGTCCCCATTTCCATGATCTATTTAGCAATTAGATTACGAGTTCTAGATTCCCATTGCGAAATCGGGAGCGAATAGTCGAATTGCTTTGGTATAAATCACTAGTCATTCAAGTTTTAACAGCAATCCTCTTCAAAGACACTTCGAAGACGCCAAGAAGCGGCCGCCATAAACAATCGCACTCTGCTATACAATGTACTTTTCACTATCTAAAGAGGACGGCATTCGTGTTAGAACGCTAGCAGACTTAAAATTAATAACGTGTGAACCAGGAAAAGTTGTGACAGCTTGTATGTAAAGGTTATAATCTTTAATGTTCTCCAAAGCTACAATAGTGTAAAATGAATCTGGTTGGGGACCAAAGCATATTTATTTACGCGAACATAAACTATTGTTGTAATAACGATCAATGTAATTTTTTTCTAAAAACAAAGTTACTTGCATACTTTAAACCTTGTTCTTCCATATGTCTTCTTTTCTGTATTCTTCAAAATAATGCTTTTTAATTCCATAGAACTCCTGTAAATTATCTACTTGTGAACTTGGCTGTGGCGGATATCTTGTTAGCGATGTTTATGGCCCCAAGCGTCTTTTTCGAGCTGCCTTTCTCTTATCATCCAGACGGCTTGACTGGTAGAGTCTTGTGCAAGTTTCTGACACACGCCAATATCGCGTGGATTGGAGGAGTTTCGTCGATTGTCACTTTCCTTGCAATCGCCATTCAACGATATTATGCAGTGATGTATCCTCTTGGTAACAAAGGGAAACTTACAAAGGGTAAACTTAAGGTGTGAGAAATGACGCAATTTAAGGTCTATTGTTTGCAATAAAGACAAACATTGTGATGAAAAAACCGAAATCACAATGCCATTTTTGTGGTATTTTCTGTTTAATAACGGTCTGCGCCTGATCTGACCGGACACTGAGTGACCAATTGGGAGATTGCACCCGGGCAAGGCGTGACTGAAAGATGAAAACTGGCAGTAATCAAATATTATGAGTGTGCCGTCTACACCTGTAACATAAATAATAAAATGTATGTTGCTCAAATTTTATCATTAAATTTGTGAACAGCTGAAAATTTACAGACATATAATATAATGACTAGGGTCACTATTTTTCTGAGGATTTATTTTATTTCCCTGCTTTATTGTTAGCAAGTTGAGGTCCCATCTATTAACTACAATTTGATCAGTGCAAATTTTTTTTCGAAAATTTAAGGTGGCTCTGAACCCCCTTCGCAGAGTTTTTTTTTAATTTTTACTGCAGGCAGATAATGAGTTACTTGTGCCAGAAATGCAAAAAAAATTGGGGGTCACCTTCTTCGTTTCAGAGATAAAGCGCGTGGTAAACTATACTGATTTCCAAAAATTTTCCCATATAATTGAGCACGGTCTACAGGGGTTTATGGTTAAAAATATCGAAGGTGAGTCGATGGAGGCAAGCGATCTTAGTCATTTTTTGAAGAAGTGGGTCTGTTGCGTAAATAATTCCAAATGTTACTAACGTTTTCACAAAATTTAACACTTTAAGAGGCATTTGAAACCGCCGCACAGATGCACGAAGAGTTAATAAGAACGGAATTCGATGGTGCATTTCTAGTCGATAGATTTTCTTCATTTTTATCTCTAAACGTAGAAAATCAGTAGAGAAAATGATCCATCGAAAGAAAAATTGGGGTCACCGAACGTCCAAGATCGTTAATTAAATCCAGGCAAAGCTCTGGCAATGGCCATCTGCCCTACCATTTGTTTATTTTTTGGCTTAGCGCGCGCGCTTATGAATGACGTGGCATGGAAATTGGCGTGCGCAGTAAGGATGCGCAGAAACATTTAGCACGAACGTCCTTAAAATGACCGATATGAATCATCGGGTTGACGTGTGAATCGTTCCCTTATCTCATAGTTAACGAGCTCGTGTTGATTGACAGTGTTAACGCCATGCATGAATCTGTTCTTCATTATTTCAGATGATTATTGCTGTGTCTTGGGTCTTTTCTTTACTATTTAATATCCCGCTGTTCCTTGTCATGGGCATCAGGAAAAAGAAGAACAGAACCTATTGCGGGGAAATCTTTCCTGAGAGATGGATGGCGATGGTTTACAGTTTGGCGTGGTTACTTCTGATAGTGCTATCCTTGGTTATGATGGTTGTGCTTTACTCCAGTGTCGTGTACACTCTGTGGTTCAAACACGATGATGATAATCAACTCACCTCCCAACAGAGGGTCAGTGTTTCTTGTAAATATGATTTAATTTGGTGAAGCATTTTTAGTGACATTGGAGCTTACATTTCAGTCTAACCCACTATTTTCTCAATATAATTGCACCAAGTGAAAGATTGTTAGGTTTGAATGAATAACTGGTAATGCAGATAATCGATATTTTCGAGACAGCTCATATAAACGCGATATTTTTGTCAAATCGCGCATTGTAACTCTCACGCATTTGTCTGGCTTTTGTGAAGCATCATGTGGCTACGAAAATTAGTACAACTGTAGAAAGGTGACCGTGTTTTTTTAAGGTTCCCTTTAAGGGTTCTGTTAGTCACTAACTGAAAAACGAAAACAAAATGGCCATTTAAAGTCTGTACGATTAATGAGATCATTGACTCTGAAGTACCGTTCATGTTATGAAGATAGTGCCATTTTAATAGTACTCTTCGTCTCTCAATGCACAGAGCGTCATAAGGGTTCGAAAGAGAGTAACCTCGATGGTCGTCGTTGTCACTGCTATATTCGGAGTCTGTTGGCTTATGAGTACAGTGGTCTATAACGTGGAGTTCTTTACTGCATCCCTCCGCATTGGTCTCACCGTAAACGGCGTCATTTCTGACACAATGGTGTTGTTTAATTCTGCTGTCAATCCGTTTGTATACGCTCTGTTGAACCGGCAGTTCAAAGACAAGATGAAGAGAATTATATGCTGCACTGATGCCACGGTACCCAGGGCTCAAACCACGCGGGGTGCTCATGATATCAAGCTGACTAACCACACGACCCACCCGACCCACCCGACCCACACAACAGGACCACGTTTCCAGGAGTGATATATTCAAGTCTCACGTTGATTAAAAGAGCCTACGTGACGTTTCACTCATCTTGAAAAATTTTGCCCATTTTTTTCAAGTTAGTGGTTTGTAATCCGTGTTAATCTTCTCCGTCCTTAACTATCCTTGTTCGCTTTAAGTTTATTATATCTCTTTTATGTTTTTCTATCTTAGTAATGTACTATTTTAGGCGTCCTTCCCTAATTTTGAGTAATGCATTGACGGAGCGGAAGGTATGAAAGGATGTTCTCTGTTTGAATAGAATGCATGGTGCAAAATATGGCAGTTAACTCTATACAGACAGCTGTTGTTTCAGTCTTCGTGAATAGGCCTAAATAGACTCTGCTCGGTAACTTTTGAGCAACTTTTACGAATTTTGAGTAAGTTTTTCGATTCTAGGCTAGGTGAGGTTAGGTAAACTTTATTTTGCCAGGGTGGCCCATTTAGCAACGAGGCTGACATCCAAAGGGGGCCTGGACTAAAAATATAATAATTAAAAATACAAGACATCATAATTCTGAGCAACTTTTCGGAGAGTCAGAGAGAAACAGAGCGGGTTTGCTGCTCTTCGATTTGAGCAAGTAGCTATAAATTTTTTATGCAACTCTTGCGATTTTAAGCAATTTTTGGGCAACTTTTGAGATATTTTTGAGCACCTTTTTAAATTTTTTTGAGCAGAATCTGTCTAGGCCTATTCGTGAAGCTGGGGAGAGATTTTTGGTAGTTCACACTCTGTAACTCCTAGAATATCTAATCTTTGAAAACAGGAAACCATGATCATAACCTCTCGACGAAAATGAAATCTTAAGGTTTTATAGCAAACTAAACGTTTTTTTCTTTGTGAGCGTCAAAGGAAATGGATGCGACAATTAATTCCTAACAGCTGCCACCTTGGATTTTACGGTTTTTGCATAACGTCAGAAAAAGTCTGCTCTAGGACAGTCAAGGCTGATGAAGACAGTTAAAGTTATTTCAACAAGTAATATATAACAGTTAAAGTAGGTGTTTATGGGAAACTAGAAAATTTAAAATCTTTCTTAAAAGTCACCAAAATCAGAGATTTTTACCACAAAACTTTGTGGTACAGGCATTCAGAGATGTGAAGAGGATTTAGATATAGGCTTAGATCTATACTAAAACAATTAGATTAGTTCAGTTAAGTTCTATTCGCTCTTGCAATTGTCTCTGGCCATCTTAAATAATAATAATCAACCTTATTTAGTGAGGGTAACACTAAACAGGAAAGCTGACAAACCTGCGGCCCTCATTTCCGGATCGAATCTGAATTTGAAGTGTTGGTTTTTGTGGAGGAAGGAAAAACGGAGAACCCAGAGAAAACCCCTCGAAGCAGGGACGAGAACCAAAAACAATCTCAACCCACATGTGACGCCGGGTCCGGGAATCGGCTTTTGCGGCTTTGAAGTTTTTACATTTCGGCTGATCGTCATGCCCTGTGGGGTAGTTTTTGCGCCAGTAGAGATAACGAATCTACACGTTCATATCGGTATAGATAGTTCGCTGCCAAAAAAAGAGAAAAGAACACTATTAGCGAAGAAAAAGATGTGACGACTTTATAAAGCTTTCAGGAGAAGGATTAAGTTTGACCCCGCTGAACTGGATAACAACGCTTTGTTACATGCAAAAAAATGGCTCATTATATAAAATGTAATTCGAGAGTTTTCATTCGCTTAGCCATTCATTGGATACGGCCTTTGGGCCTGAAATTTGAATCAGTGGGGAAAATAGAGCTGTCCTCGAAGGTATCAGTTAAAGTGGAGCAACTTTTCTCACTGGAAACAGCATTAAATATTTACAAAAAAGAATATTTGTAATTACGAAGACTATTTCAGCCAGCGTAAGTAAATTTGTGCCTC
This sequence comes from Platygyra sinensis, assembly GCA_019787425.1. Lineage (NCBI taxonomy): Eukaryota > Metazoa > Cnidaria > Anthozoa > Scleractinia > Merulinidae > Platygyra > Platygyra sinensis. Next base: position 133,534 of record JAHPZR010056021.1, on the reverse strand, counting down.
CTTGCTTACAATTTGGCGCCAAAAAATGGATCGCCCGCGTCTGACAGCTCGCTCGCCGTTCGTTGAGTGACGCCAGGCAGGATAATAGTTGTGTGAGTTTGAACAAAATACCTTGCCTTTTCCCAATTATATCCAAAATTCTCCATTTGAGTATTAGTACAGGCCAAAACAGCTTTAGCATTGTCTTTATTTTTGTCAGCTGTGATCAATTTAAAAATCTCTAAAGGGAAGTACTATTGTCGTGTTATTTCGGTGGGACAGTGGTGAGTCCACATCAACCATAAATGTAATACAATTTGACCATAAATGTAATAAACTGATCAACCATAGAAAATTAATGTAATACGGCTTAACCATATATGCAACATCTGCCTATATACCTTTGATTCAAGCGGCCACAAACCCTGCCATTGTCCTATTTCGTGCAGGGAGGACGGGGGCCCCGCAAATCAAATTGCAGACTCATTGATCTAGCATCTTTTTGGTCCAGAGGCCAAAACGCAAAAAGGCATTCATTTCATTAAGTTTATCGAAAGCACTAGGGTTGCTACAGACGCCTGTATTGTCTTAATGGACGGCTGTGCATTTGAGAAATTGGGCCGACCGCCAAAGCAACTGAATTGATAGTAACAGTCTTGCTTAATTAAGGAATGAAGAGTACCACGCCTGAATAGCAGAATCCAACAAGCCCTTAAGTTTGGAGACCTTCTTCTCCGGAATTCGGAGTGACAATGAAATAGATACAATTGTTGACTTACCGAAGATCAATAACAAGACGCAACTTCTTTCCCTCCGCGACTGTTAAAGGATTCACGCACTGAACGGAGGAACGTCATGTTCAACAATACAACTATAACTAAGACGTTCCCTGATTGCTTCGACCACAAAATTCTAGATGCTGAAGCGCAGATCTGTTGTTCTTTAGGAAGCACTGTGAGGGATACTTGGCAAATGGTAACATGTAACCACGCCTAATCATGTCAACCAGAAAATCTAAAGGATCTAAGATTTCAACCCAGAAGCGAAGCGAGGAC
>JAHPZR010056021.1:115000-130000 GCA_019787425.1 Platygyra sinensis | reverse complement strand
CGGAGACAGTACCCGCAAAACTTTAACACATCTGTCCGTGAACAACTAACCTGCACTCAAACCCAGACGTATTGCGCAATATGTCTGAGTTCGCAGACTAAGAACCTATACGATGCTACACATGTACTTGGGATTAGTTTAGTTCCAGAGATTGCTTTCATGTAATTATGACTGAAGACAGCACTACACTCCAACTCTACATTAAATATGGAATTACTTCTTCAGTTTGTATCGGTCTCTGCTTTTATATTCTACATTATATATTTTTATGATATGCTGAATATATCACAATTGATCGAACGAAAATCAGCTGGATCATCGTCCATGGTTGTTCGCTTAAACATTTTATTGCCAAGATTAAAGAAGCTTAGCACATCCTTCGGGGTAACCCTTCCCTAATCAACAACTTCAACTTGTCAATTGAAGCCTATATCTTTGTAATCCACACGCTTTTATTTTTTCTACTTTTGTACGTGCACTCTTAAGTACAATCTAGTTATTTATATTCTTCTTGCATCTTCTGCAATATTTGCATTAAAGAAGGAAGAACCTTTTGCCGAATCATGTTTGTATAAATATAAAATTTAAAATTGTCGGTTCATATTTAAAACTTCTTGCGACTTTTCTGCTGTCCAAACCTTTTGAGATGATTACCAGTTAATCTTGTTTTATTCTTAATTTAATGTGTCCCATATTAACACGTTCTTTTCCTGTTGGTTTTTAATATCACACAGGAATAAAGGAACCCACGTCGGCGTCTGTTTATGAAAGCCGTTTCATGAATAGCATATAAACAAACTCTTCCAGAACTTTCGAAACAGGGACAAATGGTGCGGAAATGCCTTGGATGGTTTCCGAATAGATTGGAAATTACCTAATTTGAGTTTTATTCAATCAAAAATTCCCGAGGTTTTGGGAGGAATATCAAATGGAAGGAAATTCCCAATAGAGTGGACTTTTTTGCGCAAGGGTAATACTTGTTTATTTCAACGGCATAATTCCGAGCAAAGAAAAGAAAAAGAAAGCCTTAGCTCACAGGGCTTGAGAGAATAAAGCAAACGAAATTGTAGCGAGATTCAAGTTGTAATACTCTAGGTCAATTCTTAAATTAAATCTATTCTGACCATCCTTTGGGCCAAGTTAAATTTTTTATTATATTGAAATCAGCTTACGAGAACCAATCAGAATCGATGATTTTATTCATGGAACACCTGTCGACTCCAGGGGAAAGTAGGCAGAGGTATAATGAGCCACTGACGGGTTGCACGATTCATTGTTTTCCATTGATTATGGTAATACGTGTTAACACAGCTGAGTGTTGGTTTGAAACATTAATTTCCAAAATTATGTCATGCCTATTGAATTATTTATATCGGAATTCTAAATATCTCTGAGCAGTTCACTTTGTCCCTTGAAAGGAAGGAAATACAAGTCGTATAATCAAGAAGAATAACTAAGGAATCGCGTTGGGTAGGTATAAAAATTAAACTTAATTCGAGGACTAATTCAATAGTGAATTTAGAACCACGACATTTGTCATTTGGAATATATTGTGGAGTTGCTTGGTTATAGATTTTTTATTTCATATGCTGTTTTGTTTCAATTCATGTTACACACAAAATAATCCATTTATAACGATAGAATTGTCGATACATAGGTTAACTGTTAGATCATCTATGGTGAGCCCATATGTCACAAACACTAATCTATATTGTTTGTGTCGAAGTTGCAGACCTCGCGTTAATTAACATATTCAAATAATAAGTCGAAAACTTAAATTCATAAAACTGCTAATGCAGCCTTCAAACGCTGCTGGGTTTAAAGAAAAAAAGTAATAAAGAAAAAATACTCCACCCAGTAAACCCTAGAAGCCTCCATTTCTGGCCATTATCTGTGACTGGAGAAGGCCCCATACTTGTGGAAACTCATTCCCTTCATTTTGAGGCAGTACTTCAATATTTTGCTTAGGGCTTCCTGTTGAACCGAGATAAAGATTTCACAAAACAACTTCACGAAGCACATTTGGGAAAGAAACTTATTTAATCAGTTTCATTGAGCCGCACTGGCTTTATTTGTTTTTGCTCACCAAGCGAATGTAGTCTGTTATTTTAATTTTTCTTTAATTTCCAACGTGTGCAGCTTTATAGGGTCAGTTCCCACGAAGTAATTTTACATTTAGCTTTGAGGCTTCGCAGTGAGGCGTCAGCTAAAAAGTAATGTCGGTTAAGCAGTGTTTCGCAGTTAATTTTCATTTTAATGTTCGAGAGCCATATGTTTGTGGTATCGTGCTGGGAATTAATGGAAGAAAGCAAGTGTCCCCAGAAAAAAAAGTGTGAAAGAGCAAGAATTTATCAGAAACGGAACTCGGAAAATATTAATTTTTATTGACTGAGAAACAAGAATTAATCTAATGGTCAAATTTTCATGGAATATCGCGTTCTTATTCGGTTACCGTTACTTTCTTCGGTTTTAATAATAAAACACTACAAATTCAGGAAAAGGATGTATATATGTCGAAAATTAGTTAAGGTTACTAGAGACTTTCAGGGTGTCTTTAGAAAACCTTTCGTAGTCGCGTCGCTTGAAATAAAACAGTCAGTAGAGTATATGTCAACGTAAAGTTAATAAAAAGAAAAATAAGAATTAAGAAATCATTTCAGTTCAAAAATTGATCTATTGGTTGGTTCACGCAAGCTGTCAAACGCAAAAATGACTATGTTTGCTGAACAGATCTTAGCTTCATGTCTCCATGTTTGCTCGTACGACCAAACAAACTGCACAGTTTCAATTAGCAGATGACGGACTACAAACAAAACAGTGTGAGGCTTTTTGATTCGATGTTCCTGTTGCTTACTAAGAAAATCTATTTGACAATAAGGTTTAGATTTCCATCCCATGATATATATAAAGAGACGTAGGCTATACGGCCCCCATCAACTATCACGCATATAAATCAATAGCAAATAATCTATTTTTGTTAAGATAAATCTTGAGTCGTTCTATAAACTTTATCTCAATGCTCTCACTGACAAAACGGCCACCATTTTGTTAGCTACTACACGCTGTTGGGCAACTCACTATATACATATGTACAACAGAACAGTTCCTGACATGAAATTGAGATGCGATCATCGTTGTTGTAATCGCAATTTTAGCAATTGCAAATCTTAGGCCTAAAAAACTTTTCAGCTGGGCTTCGACGGGATTCGAGCCCATCGCCTCTGCGTTATCGCTGCAGTGCTCTACCATCGCGTTTTTCTTTACCCGTAACAGGGATGAGACGTGAAATGAAGTCAATCTGAACTTCGGGAATACAGATGAAATTGAGCTGTGATCATCCCAGTTGTATAATCGCAATTTAAGCAATTGCAAATTTTAGCCCGGAAAAAGAAATATTTCAGGGCTTCAACGGGATTCGAATGGTCTTTTCGTTAGCGCTACAGTGCTCTACCAACTGAGCTATCATAAAAGACCAATATATGTTGGGAGCAGACCAATTTATCGAGTTCATCTTTACCCGTGACAGAAATGAAACGTGGAATGAAGTTTTCAAGGGCTCTACAACAGAACAGAGCCAAGCTGAGGTTTCCTTCTTTCTCTTATAGCAACTAGAATCCATCAATTTCCCACGCATTCGGATACTCGCATCAATGACCAAACTTTATTTCATGTTCAAAAGAGTAAAAGTAACGTAAGCTTGCATCTCTACTTTCATAAAGCACGGTAACATAATCGAAACATAAGCCAATCACAATCCTTGTTAGAATTGTTCAAGTAATTTTATTGACCAACGAGGCAACAGCTGTCAATCATAAAGTAGACTTCAACTGAACTTTCGGTTTCGCATGGCTTTCGACTGAAGAATGATCGCTTCAAAATACCCTTTTTAGTTCAATTTAAAAATAAGGATCTAAAAGTTCTTTTGTACGGTGGAATCCGGCCGCATTGTGGTTCACGACTCAGTGAACGTACGCTTTTTTCAATGGAAATCACGAAACAAAGATCGCAAAGCTTGCGGATGAAAATTCGAAATGTTGACCAGTATTTCAAAGGAGCTACCTTTGTTAAGAGCAGCAACACCGCCCCCGCTAGAGTCGCAATGGGAAAGACCAAACTGCTCCACTGGTTCAGTCTGCTCCCAGAGTCCTTGAGATAGGATGACCTAAGATCGTGATCATCGGCGAACTAGCTAGCATTGCAACACTCCGTGAAAGTTTTGTTTGAACAATTTGTTTCAGTTTGAATTTTCTGTCGTTTTTCGACGTGTAGAAACGTGTCTTGAAAATTTGTTTATTTCTCTAAGCGATTGTCGAAAGCTAGCAAAACTTGTAATTTAGTGAAGTTTTAAGATTACAGTTATTAACCAACAATTACTTACCTGCTCCTATGTTTATTGCTGACAGACAAAGTAACTCGTTTCCATTGCGTTTGCCTGAGTCATCAGGGCGTTTAACTTTCGTCAAATTTTTGGCAAATTGCTGAAGCAAAACTTATGAAAATAATTAAGTACCTGAGCTGCTCGTTAGTGGGCCTTTGCCGATTTAATGTTTGCATTGTTTCCACCTAGTTTATTTCTCAGCAATTCAATATATATGGTTAGCCGGGAGGAAAGTTAGAAATTCAAAAATATCAGGTTGCTTTGATGGCAACATTATTTTCCTATAAAATTATATTATTTCCTCCTATGTGTTTATGGTAAACCTACTTCATCATCTAAACTTTTAAGCTCAGTTCCTTTGCTTCGTTTTCTAGGTTACTTGATCAGTGCCTCATTTCTCGCCAGTTTACTTCCCTCGATTTTTGTGAGCACTAACTTCAGGGTTATTTATCGTACACTAATTATCAATTTGGATGACCATATTTTCTATTATTTTTAGTCAAAATTCTCGCAAATTCATTGTTGTTTGCGTGGTTAACTTATTTCAATTTTTTCCATACTTAAAAATATTGAAGATCTGTTACCAGGATCCGTTACCAGGTTACCAGGATAACATTTCCAAATTCATCACCGACATCCTTGCACCGATCCAAAATCGCAATGGGTTTTCAGTTGCTAATTCACAGCCGTTCTCTAATGAAATAGCCGACGTTAACATCCAAGATGACGAAACCATGGTTTCCTTTGATGTGGTGTCTCTCCGCCATCCCTGTCGACAAAGCTTGCTACCATATCAGGAAGAAATTAGAGAATGATTCGTTTCTCCATTCCAGAACCAAGATAGACATCGAGGACATAATATCCTTATTGAATTTCGTGTTGTCCAACAACTACTTTGTTTATAATGACTCCATCAATAAACAAATCCACAGGTGTGTTATGGGTAGCCCCGTCAGCCCTGTAGTAGCCAACCTATGCATGGAGGAAATCGAAAAAATAGCAATCAACGCGACTCCTGTCCCGCCGAAATTTTGGAAGCGGTATGTAGACGACAGTTTTTGCATTATAAAGAGTGTGCGCTGTTGCCTCCTTCCACGATTCACTGAACTCTATTGATCGGCATATTTCTTCCACCATCGAACACGAGTCCAACGGCCAACTACCCTTCCTTGACACCCTCATGTCGCGCGATAACGGAAAACTCATGGTTGACATCTACCGCAAACCCACACATACAGATAGATATCTTGACTTCCATTCACACCATGACAGAAAACATAAAATCAGCACCGCTGAGACACTTCTGCACAGAGCTTTGAATCTCCCCAACACACAAGTTGGAAAGATTCTGCGAAACTGCTCATGTTTGCGCCGCTTTACATTCCAACGGCTATCCCACAAAAATCGCTGCTGATGTTATAAGAAAGAAAGCGAGGCCTCCACCACCTACACCTACACCAGAAGAGTTAGTTGGTATGTTCTTTAAATGGGCTGAGCCAACAAACCGTCGTAACTTTGCTGTCCTTCCTTACATCAAAGGCATCACGGAACCTCTCACAAGAATTCTCAAGGAACATGATATCCAAGTCACCAGCAGACCGGTAAAAACTTTACAACAGCATTTCCCTATCCCTAAGTTTCGACCTGCCGAAGACGACCAATGCAATGTCATCTATAAAATTCCATGCGCATCTTGCCCCTGGAACTACATTGGCGAAACTAAAAGATCCTTTACTACTAGGAGAAAAGAACACATGAGGAACATAAAACATTGTACCAAAGGCTCAAACATCGCAAAACACGCGTGGACTTTTAATCACGTTATTGACTTCAACAATTCCAAGATCATCGACAAAGCGAACAACCGGAGTAGAAAAACATTGGAGTCATGGCACACGGCAAAAACTGTTGGTGCGGACAATAATTCGTGCCCGCCGGCCCAAGACAATACCACATTCTTTTAAAGAAACGCTATTTTCTTAGTACCTGTAACATTCTTTTTACATTTTAGCACATACTTTTGGCTTTTAATTTATGCGAATTTTCCGTTATATTTAAATTTCTTTCACCGCTATTCTTCACACATTTTTTATCCGTTGAAGACAGCAGTTCAGTCTGTGGGTCACCTCGCAGCTCTTACAAGGTCTCACCTGATTGGTGACCACCCTTGAGGTTTAACAAAAGAACAAGCAACAGAATCAAAGGACCCAAGCCCTAAAACAAAAGGGCTGCGACTCTATCCTCGCCAATGAAATTTAGAGGTTGTAGGAGTTGCAAGGCTACCGCAGTCTGTCGAAAGCTCATAGTCTTTTAAAACTTTTTACTAGAGAACGCTTATACCTGTGCCTTTTTCCATACTGTTTCTTTTCTGTCGTTCTCACAAAACCAGCTCTTGGCATCTGCTTCAGTCTTGGATTTCGGCCAATTTCAGTTTTGTTCGGGTTTGCATATAGTTCAAGAATAGATAAATTTGTTCCTGTTTTCAAGCAAAATATTATTGTGTTAATTTCCGTTAATCCGTTCTAAATTCGTTTGAACTGTTGCACCCCCCCCCCCCCCCCCGACCCCTACTCTTCCGCGTTAGTTTCCGATATTGGGAAGTGCTTATCCTTTATCCTTTAATTCGACATATTGCCAAATACCTTATTGAATATATTGCTATAGCAACTGCCTTGTAATTGCTTTTTTGGGAAGCAAGCTTAAGAAGCTTAAGAGCGATAATCAAAGGTTGCAAACCAAAATCAGCTAATAGTTTGATGATTATGGTGTTTTCGACATATTTGCAGACATTTTTGTGCTGTCCAAACTCTGACAAGTACACTTAGCTTCCTCAACATGTACAAGAAATTTCGTTTTCCCGCGCTAATTTAAGTTTTGCAGCTGCTAATATAGTTTGCGTAACATATTTAAGAGACCAGCGGCATTACTTTATAAATTACATCAGTTTGATATATTCTGCTAATACGTCCCCGTGTTCGAATTCCTTTTAATTAATATTAACATTTTCAAATTAAATTCAGTGTCTTTTAGAATTACAAAAAAAAGCTAACAGAATTATTGGAAGCCGCATTGTTTCGTTATTGCCAGATTGTAAGATGTCAAAGCTTGTGAAAACTAAGGTATCATAAATTAACGCCATACAGATTAACCCCCTAATAAATTATCAACCGCCCAATAATTACTGCCTCCAGGGCCGGGTTGTTCGAAAGCCGGTTAACCTTAACCCAGGATAAAATGTTAACTGCAGCACTATTTTTTTCTTGTTTAAAATGTTTTTCACCTGTAACGTTTGGGGTAGTTTGAGATTACTACAGCTTAAAACTGAAGGGCAAACAATATAAACAAAACACTTCTCCAGAAAGTTACAAAACTAAAATCAAAATTCCCGCTAACCCTGGGTTGGCTGGCTTAATCAGGCTTTGAACAACCCGGCCCAGAAAACTGATCGGGGTGTGGGGGGAGGGGTGAAGTTTCAAACTGAGCGAAATTAGCGAGATTTGAACAAGTAAACACGGTGTAGATAGCAGCTAACGACTCCGTTTTGTCGTGTCCCTGCATTTGGTATTGAAATAAACATGTTCATGTGTTGCCACGGACTGTGTTTCTTTGTGAAAATCACGTTCTTCGCCCCTCTTTGGCAAAGCTCTTAGCCGCTAGCTACGTGACAGACATTGTTTGCAAAACAAGTTGTCTTTACCATTCTATACTACATACATACTATAATATGCTGGGAAAGTGTATGTAGTATCTAGCTCTCCATATCAGTTAAAATAAGAAAATGTTTATTACTTTTCTTGGTAGCTTCCACATGGTTACCTTAATCCCAATTCTAATTTCCGATATGAATACAATTTGTGATCAACCATATTGAAATTAGCTATTGAAAAACGCTGAATGTTTGTGTTGTCATAACAGATGTCAAAAGTTTTTAAATCGCTACGAGTGTAAGGTTTCCTTTCAAAACACGAAACATCAGTTTACAGCTCTGTAAGATTCAGCCGTTAAAAAATGTACATTTATTCCTAAATTCGCCTTCTTTTTCGGTTTCTGAAGGTAAGACTGAAGTTCTGTTTTCTGTTTCTCGTGTTGTTTTTTACTACAATGTTGATTGAAATTTAGTACCGGGCAACGAAAACTGAAACACTGGGGAAAAAAATATCAGACGTCGAGTTCTGCGCCTTCATATTTGATAGCATTTGGTATTTTCTGAACAAAGGTCTGTTCTCAATTTGTTGTTTGCTCCACGTTGTTTTTCGGCAGCTCGCGTGCGGCTGACAGATCTGTCGGTGTGGTAGACAACCTTTGTCTCAATCCTTAAGAGTATTGGCGGGGGAACTTCATAAAAAGGTATGAGTGAAATTTTTATTAGGGTATATGTTATTTATTGTCACGTTGTCCGTAACATGATCGGCTGTAGAAAAGGAGGGGGTATCTTTCTGTCAGAAGTCGTTATTAATAGGACACGATCAAGATAAAGATAAAGAATGCATAGATCAAGATAGATCAAGATAAAGTTACAGGCTTTGTCTGTCATGATTTTGTTCCGCAAACTAATTGTGGCATATGCAAATTTAGGTTTAAGTAGTTAGTCAGGAGAAACTGATAATTAAGTTTAGTATTGCGTGGAGTTGCAGAACGAACATTAGCTGAAAGGTTTTGAGAATTGAAATGTTTTCCCCAATGCTTATTCATTCTAAATAATCTAAGTATTTAAGAATAGTTTTTCAGTATCTGTAAGCGACAATTAATATTTCCTTTTGAAGCGACACTTTTAAACACAGGGAAGTGCCTAGTCCTTTCGTCCCACATGCATGCGAGCTTTTTCTGTGAAGAATATAGTGTATTTTTCTCTATCACAAGATCTAAGAAAAGAGTCTTTTTTAGATTGTAGCTATCACGGTTTCGTCCTAGAGCCTAATTACCCAACTGCATATGTGGCGGCCAATTGCGTTGGGAGAAACCATAATACATCTGAAATGGGGCGTTATTAGGGCAGCAACATAGCTAAATACAACCATATAACAATTTGCCCAACTAAGCTATAAGCACCAATATCATACAATCAAGTGCCGTTTCTGTCAAACTTACAATTTTATGTATTCGTTTTGTACTGCGATAATTCTCCAAACTGTTAATATAGAAAATCAGCATATATAGCGTTGCTGTTAACTGATCAAAATATAAATTCTTACTACTGGAGAGGATTTCCTAGAGAGGAGTTACGAAACATTTTCGGTTTCGCAGCGAGTAAATCATTCCTTATTTAATATATAATACAGAATGTTCTATAATAAAATAAAATTCTCCGAAGTACTGAGTGACGTTTCCCAAATTTCATTTTGTTCAACCTAATTAAGCCTAGTGCCTTTACAACATCTGCAGCTGTCCTTGAATACTCACACGCAATAGCATTTTCGTAACGGTTTCGTAGCGAATGAATTGCTTGGAGTTCTACTTTTAGTAAAACATTTTACTTGTAGTAATGAAAAAGACCTTCAAGGAATTATCCAGGAAATTATAGAATTCTATACCTGAAAAGGTTTTGTTCCAAAAAATTTTCGAAAGTCATTTTGCATGCATGGGGAGGTTAAGCGTTTTTTAATGGCACATAACGAATATTTATACATAAATAGCTGCCATAGATATGCTGATCTGCTTTAATTTTCTCCGAGCTTGTTTAAATTACACCTTTATCACTGCCATATTGTTGTATCAAAGTTGTACGCCCGATCCTTAACCCATTAGTTATCTTATTTTGCATATCATGCCCAGAAAATCGGTAACTATAAATACTGATGTGAAGTGTATGTGAAATAATTCATATTCCTTCCTTTAATATAAATACTGCGAAGTTGAAATATGGGAAGCATTTTCCTAGCCATACACTAGCTCAAATGAAAAGTCTCCGCTCTACTCGATGTTTTTAATGGTGGCAAAAATTAATGATTTTGATGTTTTGATGAAGCAATTTGGAGGCCGTGAATTATCAGAAGAGCTATCGATTAATAATTAACAAAAATTATTTATTATTCATAAGTGGACTAACTTTCGCATGTCATTTTTAATCAAATAATTTGTGTCTTCCTTTCGGGATTGTGCTCAAATTAAACGGCTTCAAAATCCAAGGTTTTGTTCACTTTCACTGTCTGCCTTCAGAAAATAGGGGAACATTTAATAGGGAGGAACATGAATAATACGGATTAAACAATAGAGTGTTTCTGTCGAGCGGAACTATCGGCTGATGAGTTTCCCTGCGGAAATTTGATGTTCTCAAAATAAATATCTGCCCAAGAAGCGAAGGTTCGAGGGCAAATATGTTAGTTTTAAGAGCATCAAATATCCAAGGCGCAACTATCAGAACGATACTTCCTAGACATAAACACTCTATATTGTCTTAATTGCTCATCACTAAATTTTCTTTCGCCCGCTAGTTCAAAAATTAATTGAATTATTTTTAACTTTTTGAGATGAATACCGTGAAAGCCAAATGTAAAATTTGAAAAAGAATACAGACAAAACCCCCTGAAAACAGTTTCGATTGTTTATGATGTTTTCATGCCTTTCTCAGTTTTGGTTGTTTTGTTTGTTTTTTTGTTTTTTTGCTTTTTCTTATGCCATTTGTATCCTCTTTTTCGTCCAGGTTACTAAACTAAGCGTGAACGGCGACGCCGTTACCATCCGACATGACTGAATCAGTTGGTATGACTGTGGTACTCCTCATACTTGCTATTATAGATATCGTTGGTAACGTTATCGTCTGTGCGATCATCGAGAGAAATCGAGACATGAGGGGTGTGGGGGGAGGGGTGAAATTTCAAACTGAGCGAAATTAGCGAGATTTGAACAAGTAAACACGGTGTAGATAGCAGCTAACGACTCCGTTTTGTCGTGTCCCTGCATTTGGTATTGAAATAAACATGTTCATGTGTTACCACGGACTGTGTTTCTTTGTGAAAATCACGTTCTTCGCCTCTCTTTGGCAAAGCTCTTAGCCGCTAGCTACGTGACAGACGTTGTTTGCAAAACAAGTTGTCTTTACCATTCTATACTACATACATACTATAATATGCTGGGAAAGTGTATGTAGTATCTAGCTCTCCATATCAGTTAAAATAAGAAAATGTTTATTACTTTTCTTGGTAGCTTCCACATGGTTACCTTAATCCCAATTCTAATTTCCGATATGAATACAATTTGTGATCAACCATATTGAAATTAGCTCTTGAAAAACGCTGAATGTTTGTGTTGTCATAACAGATGTCAAAAGTTTTTAAATCGCTACGAGTGTAAGGTTTCCTTTCAAAACACGAAACATCAGTTTACAGCTCTGTAAGATTCAGCCGTTAAAAAATGTACATTTATTCCTAAATTCGCCTTCTTTTTCGGTTTCTGAAGGTAAGACTGAAGTTCTGTTTTCTGTTTCTCGTGTTGTTTTTTACTACAATGTTGATTGAAATTTAGTACCGGGCATCGAAAACTGAAACACTGGGGAAAAAAATATCAGACGTCGAGTTCTGCGCCTTCATATTTGATAGCATTTGGTATTTTCTGAACAAAGGTCTGTTCTCAATTTGTTGTTTGCTCCGCGTTGTTTTTCGGCAGCTCGCGTGCGGCTGACAGATCTGTCGGTGTGGTAGACAACCTTTGTCTCAATCCTTAAGAGTATTGGCGGGGGAACTTCATAAAAAGGTATGAGTGAAATTTTTATTAGGGTATATGTTATTTATTGTCACGTTGTCCGTAACATGATCGGCTGTAGAAAAGGAGGGGGTATCTTTCTGTCAGAAGTCGTTATTAATAGGACGCGATCAAGATAAAGATAAAGAATGCATAGATCAAGATAGATCAAGATAAAGTTACAGGCTTTGTCTGTCATGATTTTGTTCCGCAAACTAATTGTGGCATATGCAAATTTAGGTTTAAGTAGTTAGTCAGGAGAAACTGATAATTAAGTTAGTTCAGTATTGCGTGGAGTTGCAGAACGAACATTAGCTGAAAGGTTTTGAGAATTGAAATGTTTTCCCCAATGCTTATTCATTCTAAATAATCTAAGTATTTAAGAATAGTTTTTCAGTATCTGTAAGCGACAATTAATATTTCCTTTTGAAGTGACACCTTTAAACACAGGGAAGTGCCTAGTCCTTTCGTCCCACATGCATGCGAGCTTTTTCTGTGAAGAATATAGTGTATTTTTCTCTATCACAAGATCTAAGAAAAGAGTCCTTTTTAGATTGTAGCTATCATGGTTTCGTCCTAGAGCCTAATTACCCAACTGCATATGTGGCGGCCAATTGCATTGGGAGAAACCATAATACATCTGAAATGGGGCGTTATTAGGGCAGCAACATAGCTAAATACAACCATATAACAATTTGCCCAACTAAGCTATAAGCACCAATATCATACAATCAAGTGCCGTTTCTGTCAAACTTACAATTTTATGTATTCGTTTTGTACTGCGATAATTCTCCAAACTGTTAATATAGAAAATCAGCATATATAGCGTTGCTGTTAACTGATCAAAATATAAATTCTTACTACTGGAGAGGATTTCCTAGAGAGGAGTTACGAAACATTTTCGGTTTCGCAGCGAGTAAATCATTCCTTATTTAATATATAATACAGAATGTTCTATAATAAAATAAAATTCTCCGAAGTACTGAGTGACGTTTCCCAAATTTCATTTTGTTCATAACCAATATTTATACATAAATAGCTGCCATAGATATGCTGATCTGCTTTAATTTTCTCCGAGCTTGTTTAAATTACACCTTTATCACTGCCATATTGTTGTATCAAAGTTGTACGCCCGATCCTTAACCCATTAGTTATCTTATTTTGCATATCATGCCCAGAAAATCGGTAACTATAAATACTGATGTGAAGTATATGTGAAATAATTCATATTCCTTCCTTTAATATAAATACTGCGAAGTTGAAATATGGGAAGCATTTTCCTAGCCATACACTAGCTCAAATGAAAAGTCTCCGCTCTACTCGATGTTTTTAATGGTGGCAAAAATTAATGATTTTGATGTTTTGATGAAGCAATTTGGAGGCCGTGAATTATCAGAAGAGCTATCGATTAATAATTAACAAAAATTATTTATTATTCATAAGTGGACTAACTTTCGCATGTCATTTTTAATCAAATAATTTGTGTCTTCCTTTCGGGATTGTGCTCAAATTAAACGGCTTCAAAATCCAAGGTTTTGTTCACTTTCACTGTCTGCCTTCAGAAAATAGGGGAACATTTAATAGGGAGGAACATGAATAATACGGATTAAACAATAGAGTGTTTCTGTCGAGCGGAACTATCGGCTGATGAGTTTCCCTGCGGAAATTTGATGTTCTCAAAATAAATATCTGCCCAAGAAGCGAAGGTTCGAGGGCAAATATGTTAGTTTTAAGAGCATCAAATATCCAAGGCGCAACTATCAGAACGATACTTCCTAGACATAAACACTCTATATTGTCTTAATTGCTCATCACTAAATTTTCTTTCGCCCGCTAGTTCAAAAATTAATTGAATTATTTTTAACTTTTTGAGATGAATACCGTGAAAGCCAAATGTAAAATTTGAAAAAGAATACAGACAAAACCCCCTGAAAACAGTTTCGATTGTTTATGATGTTTTCATGCCTTTCTCAGTTTTGGTTGTTTTGTTTGTTTTTTTTGTTTTTTTGCTTTTTCTTATGCCATTTGTATCCTCTTTTTCGTCCAGGTTACTAAACTAAGCGTGAACGGCGACGCCGTTACCATCCGACATGACTGAATCAGTTGGTATGACTGTGGTACTCCTCATACTTGCTATTATAGATATCGTTGGTAACGTTATCGTCTGTGCGATCATCAAGAGAAATCGAGACATGAGGTATATTTCCATTATATTTTTATTTACAGCGGAACCTATCCACAACGATCACTGTGGGGACAAACAAAAAGGGCCTTTGTAGAAAGATGGCGGTTATGGGGAGGTTGGGTTGTAACGTGACACCTGGTTTTTTTTTTACAATTTTCTTGTCAAAAATACTTTTTTTATTTTAACATACATAAATCAAAATGTAAATTCCTTTTTTTTAAGTAGAACGTATTTCTTAGAGCGCTCAACTCAATCGATTGAGAAGCATCAACTATAGCTTCACAGAAGTTCAAGTTTCACGAGTAATCATTGTTTTATTGCTACAGAACTGTTTTGTATGGTACAAGGACCACACTCATCAAACATCATGTTTTTGTTATGTAGCAACTCTTCGAATAGTTTCGTTTAGCCCGAATGTAATTCACCTACTATAGCAACCATTCAAATTTTCGGATTTAACTGCCAGCTTTCCAATTTCAACAGTTCAGTCGTTAAAATTACCTGTTGAGTGTGACACTTGTACCATACAAAACAGTTCTAGCAGTAAAACGATGATTACTCGTGAAACCTGAACTTCTGTGAAGTTATAAATCTAAACTGTATCAATAAAGCAGAAAGTAAGCACAACTGACAGAGACCACTGACGCGCAGTACGGATCAAGATTGGTGATCTTTCACGATAAAAATTGAGGTTTTGTATACACTGTTTGACAGTCGTTGATTAACTTACGGGCCCTTATCGAGAGGTTATTTTAGCACA
>JAHPZR010056021.1:105000-110000 GCA_019787425.1 Platygyra sinensis | reverse complement strand
TATTGTCTCCTAGATTTTTATACTACTCATTTCTAATGGAGAAATGATACTTAGCAATGTGAATGTGGTTGTGTGAGGGCAAGTTAAAAGGGAAAACAGCTCACTTCCGGTTGCCGTCCGCGGCTCAAAAACGCGCGTGCATATTTCATACCTCACGACGGAAGGAGTTTGTGCACCAACAACCAACCAGACAACGTTAATCTGAATCTTTATGTTTAATACGGTTTACTATGTGCCATCCATTTTTTTACCCCTATATTGTTTCTTTAAAAAAACTGTTATTTGAAATTTCTTTCAATTTGAAAGTAATTATGTACACCCGTGGGCGCTACGGGGGATGAGTAAGTGAGTGAGTGATGTACAAAGAAAAAATACCTTGGCTTCTTTAAGTGAGTAATGGCCTACAAGTGAATATATGAAAGATCATATATTAGCTTATATTTAAACTGCGGAGAATGATTTGAAGACATGATCGCAGTTATACACACAACTTACGCAGTTGTAAAATTAAACCCTGAAAAAAATTCGGGCCTGAATGGGATTGGAACCCATGACCTCTGCGGAATCAGTGCAGTACTCTGCCAAATGAGCTATCAAGCCAACTGGGAGCTGCATGGTCGTAGATGGTGAAGAAAAGCCTTTTAAAGCAGTCTTTATCTTCTAACATTTCTGCATTGTTTTCTGGTCTGCGTCTTTCTTATTATGACATTATATTTTAAAATAAAGCTACAGTGTAATATACTTAGTGTGCATTACTTTTTTTTTTAAGATGCCCAACAGGAAATTGCTGACAGGAATGTTTAGGATGCTGTCTTGCTAGCGCAGACCCTTTACAGATGTCAATGTTTCTGCGTTTTCATTTCATATTCTTCATACAGTATATAACCAAAAACCAGATAGTGTTTCTATGTTTTCTAAGAAAATAATGTGCTTTCGAGGTCAGAAAACTACTTAATCTGAACGCACCGGCATTCGACTAACAATGCGTCCACTAGCAGTTTTTTTTCAGCTAGCGTGAATTCTTTTCTCAGTGAATATGGAACACCATCCTCTACTTGTGGTAAACGGCGGTATTATTAAGCTCCTTCTAAAGCCGATCCGGGCCACAATTTCCTTGCATAAATCTAAAAGAATAGTCGACGGTAATTGCTTTTGTTACCAAAAATCTACGTTATATAAAACTGAGTATGGAATGGGTTCTTCAGTTTTGTACATATTAGAAAAAAGAAAACGTGACTTGGTTATCTACTGTCTTTAAACATTACAATGAAAGTACAGTGGATAAAGCGAAATGCATCATCGTTTCTTTTCTAGCTCTATACACTGAAGCGCGAGTGAGTCTGATCCTTTAGAATGTGCTAATCAACTCGGAACTCGTATCACTCCGTGGTAGATGGTGCTGCTGTGTAAATCGAGGGAATGGTGTTTTCATCAAGGACTATGTCCTGACTTTTTCTCTTGGGACAAACCCTGGGAGCCGAGGAATGCGTACAGCATAACATTACTTTCATCTTCACTCTGAACTGCTTGTTCAACAGCGCGTATACGAACGGGTTGATTGCAGAATTAAACAAGACCATCGTGTTAGCGATGGCCATTGGGAGATGACCAATGTGGTGCAGTGCTATAAACTCGATGGCGTAAACAACTTCATTCGTGCCCCAGCAGATTCCATATATGACAGTGATAGCGACGACCATCAGAGTGACTCTCTTTCGTACTCTCGCCACTCCCTGAGTACGTGTATACAGAGAAATAAAGTCAGATTGAGAAAACACAAGAGACTGGATCTTAGTGAAATAATCATTCCTTATGTTATGATTCTACAGGCAAGTAACTGGTAAATTTGCAGCCTTATAATAAGTACATGTCATAATGTAGACTACTTAATGTGAGGAGACAGAAAAAAGAAAAAAACATTTCATGGACAGATCCAGGATTTTTCAAAGAGATGTTGCTGGTATCTTGAGGCCTTTCCAAAATCAACGAGACATGCCAGAAAATATTGCAGTTTGAGAATTAGATTTTGCGGCGGTCTAATTTAAACTATTACACCAGAAATACTCGGAATCATACAAAGTCAAAATTATAATGAGTTACCTATCCGGGAGTGTAAATGTTTGTTTTGTTTTGGCTTTACCGAATTGGGGGTTTAGCCACCTGATCCACCCCCTTAAGTCCGCCCCTGTATTTGGTGAACCGTACACATTATAAGTAACACTAACCTTCTGTTGATGCGTGAGTTCATTGTCATCATTACCATGGAACCACAAAGCGCGCACGACTCTGGCATACAACACAATCATCAACGCCAATGGAAGAAAGAAAACCACATTCCATGTGGTGGTATACGCCCTGCCCATCCACTCCTTTGGGAAGACATACGCGCAGAAATTGCCGTCCTTGTTCTTCAAGACATCTTTGACAATAAACATCGGCGTGATAAGCAGTATGGCGAAAACCCAACTAAAGGGAATAATCACCTGAAATTAAACGCATACAGATTTATTAGCATACTCTTTCATCCCAACTTTTCTCCATCCTCCCAGACGTTCCTCTGCACATGTTTGCAGCCATCGTGGCAGGACCTGCTTTATTCTTATATCGAGGGCCTCGTCACCCATTAAAAACCATGTACTATACGAGGCAAGCCTACTTAAATCTTCATCTACGAAGAAAAGCAGTTAATAAAAGCAATAGTTCTAATTTGTAATTCGGACTAACCTTCAGTTTGTTCTCGGTAAGTTTCCATTTGTTTCCATGAGGATACATAACCGCATAATATCGCTCAATCGCGATTGCAGTCAAAGTGACAATTGAAGAGGCTCCTCCAATCCACGCGACGCTTCCATCTGTCACAAATTTGCACAAAAATGTGCCAATCACTCCATCTGGATGATTGAAAGTAAGCTGGAAGTAAACTCGAGGGGCGATGAACGTGGCATACATGATATCAGCTATAGCCAGGTTTAGAAGAAGGTAATTCATGGGACTCCTTTGGAATTGAAAATAATTTGATAAGTACAGAAAAAAATGCCAGAGATATGAAGAGGTACAGAATTTCTAATCATGCAAAACATGTGCTAAAATAACCTCTCGATAAGGGCCCGTAAGTTAATCAACGACTGTCAAACAGTGTATACAAAACCTCAATTTTTATCGTGAAAGATCACCAATCTTGATCCGTACTGCGCGTCAGTGGTCTCTGTCAGTTGTGCTTACTTTCTGCTTTATTGATACAGTTTAGATTTATAACTTCACAGAAGTTCAGGTTTCACGAGTAATCATCGTTTTACTGCTAGAACTGTTTTGTATGGTACAAGTGTCACACTCAACAGGTAATTTTAACGACTGAACTGTTGAAATTGGAAAGCTGGCAGTTAAATCCGAAAATTTGAATGGTTGCTATAGTAGGTGAATTACATTCGGGCTAAACGAAACTATTCGAAGAGTTGCTACATAACAAAAACATGATGTTTGATGAGTGTGGTCCTTGTACCATACAAAACAGTTCTGTAGCAATAAAACAATGATTACTCGTGAAACTTGAACTTCTGTGAAGCTATAGTTGATGCTTCTCAATCGATTGAGTTGAGCGCTCTAAGAAATACGTTCTACTTAAAAAAAAGGAATTTACATTTTGATTTATGTATGTTAAAATAAAAAAAGTATTTTTGACAAGAAAATTGTAAAAAAAAAACCAGGTGTCACGTTACAACCCAACCTCCCCATAACCGCCATCTTTCTACAAAGGCCCTTTTTGTTTGTCCCCACAGTGATCGTTGTGGATAGGTTCCGCTGTAAATAAAAATATAATGGAAATATACCTCATGTCTCGATTTCTCTTGATGATCGCACAGACGATAACGTTACCAACGATATCTATAATAGCAAGTATGAGGAGTACCACAGTCATACCAACTGATTCAGTCATGTCGGATGGTAACGGCGTCGCCGTTCACGCTTAGTTTAGTAACCTGGACGAAAAAGAGGATACAAATGGCATAAGAAAAAGCAAAAAAACAAAAAAAACAAACAAAACAACCAAAACTGAGAAAGGCATGAAAACATCATAAACAATCGAAACTGTTTTCAGGGGGTTTTGTCTGTATTCTTTTTCAAATTTTACATTTGGCTTTCACGGTATTCATCTCAAAAAGTTAAAAATAATTCAATTAATTTTTGAACTAGCGGGCGAAAGAAAATTTAGTGATGAGCAATTAAGACAATATAGAGTGTTTATGTCTAGGAAGTATCGTTCTGATAGTTGCGCCTTGGATATTTGATGCTCTTAAAACTAACATATTTGCCCTCGAACCTTCGCTTCTTGGGCAGATATTTATTTTGAGAACATCAAATTTCCGCAGGGAAACTCATCAGCCGATAGTTCCGCTCGACAGAAACACTCTATTGTTTAATCCGTATTATTCATGTTCCTCCCTATTAAATGTTCCCCTATTTTCTGAAGGCAGACAGTGAAAGTGAACAAAACCTTGGATTTTGAAGCCGTTTAATTTGAGCACAATCCCGAAAGGAAGACACAAATTATTTGATTAAAAATGACATGCGAAAGTTAGTCCACTTATGAATAATAAATAATTTTTGTTAATTATTAATCGATAGCTCTTCTGATAATTCACGGCCTCCAAATTGCTTCATCAAAACATCAAAATCATTAATTTTTGCCACCATTAAAAACATCGAGTAGAGCGGAGACTTTTCATTTGAGCTAGTGTATGGCTAGGAAAATGCTTCCCATATTTCAACTTCGCAGTATTTATATTAAAGGAAGGAATATGAATTATTTCACATATACTTCACATCAGTATTTATAGTTACCGATTTTCTGGGCATGATATGCAAAATAAGATAACTAATGGGTTAAGGATCGGGCGTACAACTTTGATACAACAATATGGCAGTGATAAAGGTGTAATTTAAACAAGCTCGGAGAAAATTAAAGCAGATCAGCATATCTATGGCAGCTATTTATGTATAAA
>JAHPZR010056021.1:55000-102500 GCA_019787425.1 Platygyra sinensis | reverse complement strand
TATCTATCGTTACCAATCTGACTCTAACTATTACTCTTAACAACTTGAAAGAATGTAAGAACAATTACCAGTAGCTTACTACAGACATGCATTTGCCGGCTTGGGTGAAAAATCATAAGGATTCGTATCTGATTTACTTGTTTTAATGAAGTATCCTTGAAGTCACAGAAATACTCTAAATACTATATTTATGCCATGTTTAATCCAATACCATTTCATGCAACTTAATGGACTTAAAAAATTCTTATCCATAGGTAGGTAATAGGTGGGGCCAAATTGCACCAAATTAAACATCTTGCCTTCACATAAAGAGCAAAACAAAATAAAATGACAACAAACTCAGGTTTCAATGGGTTAAGACAAATTTTAAAACAAACATGCACTGTGGCTTTCTCCTTCAACAGTCTCAACAGTCCCTGTTGCCTACTAGCTGCAAAGTAATGATGCAACTACCTGATAGTTGCTCACACTCTACTGTGCATGACCATGGGAATAGAATTACATAGTTCTGCCATCTAATTGGTTTTCATTGTCTGGGTGACCCCGATTTCAGTTAACGCTTTGTAAAATAAATGTACACAGAAATGCTGCATCCTCGCAGTAATAATTTACATAAAGGTGACACGTAGATGGAGTGATACTGCTGGTCTCTAGTTGAGAGTTGGCACACGAGAGGAACAAGGATGTTTGGTTGCTAAGGAATTAATCTTAGGAAGGTTCGTCAATTGAAACTGTATTTAACATTTACCGTACCTTCGTAGTACAAGTTTTCAGTCGAAAGAAGAAAACGTCAATCTTCAAGGTGCCGATAACTTATTGTGTACTCCAATGTCTAGGTTCTAGGGCCAATGCGAATTCACTCATGCCAATGCAGCTGCTCGTTTCGCTGTTTTTAAACTAAAACTGGAGAAATCTGGAAACAATCCCAAGGAGTGTCAAAGTTGATGATCAAATCGAGGATAAAAAGGGAAAATCGGTTCACAATCTCGTAAATAGACCAGAATATGAACAAAATTGCGAACACACGGTTTGTTCGTCATTGCGGACTTTTTTTGGCAGGGGTGGGGAAGAGGAGGCATTTTCTGGGCAAGTGAAATTTATGCCGCGCGAGTAAATTTTGAGAGTTACTCGCCCGAATGGCGAAAAGTGTGAAAATTTTGTTTTCAACCCTATTTGATAGGATGCTAAGCAGTGAGGTTTGCTTGGAATTTTGTTCGACAACAGAGACTCTTATTCGATTATTTGCACGGTTTGACAACTCGAGATAGTGATTTTCCCGAAACAGAGCGTGCATTTTTTGTGCTGTAATTAAAAGCCAAATCTTTATATCCTTGAAAAGAAGAACATTCCCACTGACCACAACTTTGTTACCAAGTCTTTCGGAGTTATACCGCATAGGTAAAAATAGTCCAAAAACAGAGTTTTAAAACCAAAAACTATTAGTACGTATTTTAAACACGTGCCATTCAAAATTAAACGAAAAATCCTGGTTTACGGCATAAATAATTTGCCAATACCTCCAACACGAATATACAAGTATAAGAAAAGCGAAGTCAACTTGCTTTTGCAGTTTTCAGGAGGAAAGTTCTAGTGTCCTTACTCTGTACACCAATGGCTGCCATTTTGTAGCGATTCTCATCCTGTACAGTTTTTGCGAATTTTCTGGAAAACAAAAGTAGATCTGAACAAAAATAATACACTGCGTTTATTAACTCATCGTGGTGTGTCTCTGAGGGAAAGGTGAGGGAAACGAAATCAATTTTTCAAGCGCGTGCCACGTTTTTGTTATTTCACGCGGTCTTCGGGGACATTCTCTCTTAACTTTTGGTTGACAGTCATATCGACAGCAGCTCGATCGAAGAGCGCTTATGCGAACGGATATTTCCCAGACCATCTATTTCACTTTATTTTTGATTATCATTGTTTACTCGGAGTGCGCGCTTTTCAACAAAGACTCAGGATTCGGAATGACCATTTCTGAAGCAGTGTTGGGTAGAATTATTCTGAATGAGAGTAATATTCTAAGCTTTGTTGTATGGATAAACGACCAAACGACAAGAAAAGATAGCAAATGATATTTGCTTGTTTAATTCGACCAATGTTTACTTTTATATCCTTAAATGAAGCCACGAGATTTAAAGTCATATTCATGTAGATTAAGAATGTTTTCAGAAAGCAGGAGATTTTTACCATTATTGGTTAAGGGTCGATCTAGAGTAGGTCTTGAGATGTCAGTTATCAGCTGAATACTCGCTGACTTCTCAGTTGCCAGTTGAATTTTGAGTTCATTTCTCAGCTATTGCTGAATGTTACAGATCATTTCTCACACAGGCAGCTGACAGTGAAAACATTGATAAATTCTCAACACTTAATCAATTGGACCTTACACCAAGACCTTCTTGTTTTCCCTTAATTTCCTTCGTATGAGTGAAAAGCAATCCAAAGTCATCAGTTTTCAAAAGTTGGTTATTTTCCCATCATCAAACAGCTTCGCTCACCAAAACACATTACCTTTCCCTTAATTTACATTTCAGAAAAGCTTTAAATTGTTGCCCTTAGAGTCTCCCCCACTTAATTTTATTTAGAGCGTGCTGTCTTGATCGTTGTTCAGAATGTGCCTTCTTGCATTGGTCCTTGATTTGAAATGATTTTCATTTTCCATTAGCCCGGCTGAATTGGCAGATTTTCAAATTTATAGCGACGATCCCTAAGATGAAGAAAGAATAACAGAAACGTTAGGTGAAAAGGAACAGTTTAGCTTTTCATGAATTTTTCTTAACTCCATCCCTGGTCCTCTGAGGAGCTTAGCTTAAAAGGTTTGCCATTTCTCCCCACCCCACTCTTCCCCCGATTACAGTAATTTTAAATCTGGTTGTTATTTCTACTCAGGGATAAACTTCCTCACCATAGGTTACACTAAGAAGGGAGAATAACAAGCGAAAAAATACTTACTCGTAACAATTATGATGGACACTCGTAACTCCGACCAAGAAGTAGCCGGTGGGAACGTGGTAACGAATTTCCTGGTCCCAAGTGTTCTGATAAGGAGTTGTCTGGCAGGTATGTGCTATGAAACCACTCACCTGGCAACACCGGAAGTTAAACACAGCATGAAAAGTTAAATTTACGCGTTCGTAAAGATGGCGTAAAGAATGCGTAAGGATCCTCTTTACGCTTCATTACGTATGTCTTTACACATTCGTAAAGAACGTCTTTACGCATTAAAACCATAGTGCGTAAAGATTCCGGAGAGAGACTATAAAACGCAATCTTTACGCATGTTGTAAAAAGTCGTACAGATAGACATTAAAACGCAACCTTTACGCATGTTGTAAAAAGTCGTACAGATAACCTTAACAATGTTTGTAAAGGGACGAAACGGGGGTTCTTTACGCAACGTAAATTGTCGTAAATGGACTGTAAATTACATGCCCATTTTGTGGGTACTTTTATTTTGCTACGTTCGCGTTTTTTCAGGCCCTTATGTAAAAAAGAGTTTGTTCCAATACCCACGAAAGGTTACCTTTACGCGTACTGTGAAAAAGCGTATCGTATGTTTACGAACATACGATAACCTTGCGATAATTTATGATGTCTGCAAGGCGATATCATAACAAAGACGGAAGCGATCAAAAAAGCACGTTACTAAACAGTGCTAATGAAATGGCGAAATGTATGATACACGGCTCTCTGCGACCCACCCAACAGGAGCAGCAACACAATGTTACATTGTAATTCATTTTATTGCCATCACTTTAAATAGCTTTTTACAATATATACAGAAAACCAGAGTTTCAAACGGAAAAACATTATGTACATGTACATACAATCAATGTTGAGGATACGATCTGCTAACACAATCATTACAAATATTTTATATAGAGCGTTATACAACAGGTCTAATTGACATCTTTAATTTCTCTCAGTCTATTACTTGGGCCATTGTCACTGTCACTGCTTAAAAATAATGGTGACAAAAAGAGTGAAACGTATAGGAGAGGTAAATAAAACGCATTTTCATGTTACACATGACATCCACATGCACTCAAACGAAGACATTTTCACCTTTTACGCAGTTAAATTAATTCCATAACGCCCTCCCCCTATCTCCTGTAAATTTATGCACTTTATTCACAGGAAAAGATAAACAGTTTCAACTGGAATAAAAAAAAAACCAAACAAACAACTTTGTTTTTTCTACACACAACAAAGAGATGCAATTACCTTATAGCTTTGCTTGTGAATTCTCAGTGCTTTTATAAAATAATTGCAAAAATACTTTCTGAATAAGTGAGTTAATTTAAGTCCAGGACACAATTTTGAAGAAACTCCCAATTTAAAGCAATAGCAAGTTATCACGAAAACAACACAGCACTCTTTAGTGTTTCTTAAAATTAAAGACATTCTTTAAAAGTAACTGTTGTTGTCAAAGCACTCTTTAGTGTTTCTTGAAATTAGAGACATTCTTTAAAAGTAACTGTTGTTGTCAATTTGGATTTATTGTATTTTTTTATAATTTAAAGAGAACCAATAAAAAAAATCAATCTTATCATATTGCAACTTGCATGCATCAGCTGGTTATTTTGATTTGTAAAAGCCAACCAGTTGCCCACTAAAACTACATACATGTGCTTTCACTACATTCACAGTCATAACTTGCAAACTTCTTGTTTCTCACTGCTGAAAGCTATTAAGTTCAACCAGCATTGGAGAAAGGATTGTTTTCCCTCTGTCATTAGTTCCCTTTAATTTATATGATAATTTGTCTGAAACCACTAAACAAGAGGAGTCTAACAAGAGGAGCCTGCCCATTCTTACCCAAAATTGTCAATTTACAAATTACAAGTAACCTATAATGCATATTAAGCAAAGTGTTCAACTACAGCCATCATTGGTGAAATTATTTAATTTCTAATGAAAACTCAAGTTAAACATGTACTACAGCCTTCAGTATGTTCCTTTTTGTCATCCTCCCAGTCCAGGAACTTGATGGTAGACACTCGACGAGTAATTTTCTGCAAAAAAATTGGGGGTTAATACATCTACATATCTTGCCAAACTGAAAAACAAGTACCGGGTAGCTTACACAAATGAAGTATTGCAACAGGACAATATTAATAATACTGTTATTGAATATTGAAGCAAAAAATTAGTGACACAAACTACTTTTCAAAACAAAGAAAAAGATGAAGTACTCTTGTGTTTTGGTTATGGCATTAGAATCTGGGCTTGTATTAGCAGGAAAATAGAAATTACCAGTGTGTAGTAAACTGATCTCTACAAATAAAAGTTGATAGCTGACTATACAGTGTCAATCCTGTGTGTGGATGCAGCAGAATAGTTAATTTTGCTCAGAAACTAAATGCCTTATAACAACTTGAGACTTTGCAACCAGGCTTTAATCAAAAATCTTTTCATCCAAAAATCCCAGCAAAGTTGTAAACTATGGAGTATAGGCAGTAAATGTTTTGAGGTATTCCTCTCACTCCAAATGGGAAAACTTTCAAAAACTTGTGTACAATTTACAATGCGAATCATGGCATCTTGCAGAGTAAGATGGACAAATTCTCGTGTCACTTTTTCAAGTGATCTTCTGACAAATTAAAAGTACGTCTCAGATATTTAGAATTGTTTGGAAGCTCAGCTTTTGAGCTTTTTATCAATGTGTAGTAGTCCTTAGATTTCTCTTTTAACACGTCAAAGTCTTTGTTATCTATCGTTACCAATTTGACTCTAAGTAATACTCTTTGAAACTTGGAAGAATATAAGAAGCAATTACCAGTAGCTCGCTACAGATAGATGACATGCATTTACTGGCTTGGGTGAAAAATCATAAGGATTGCTATCTGATTTTAAAAAAAAAATTCGATTCTGACTCAAGCGTGTGATCAAACCATTTTTAAGGGTAAGACAGAATGCAACCTAAATACCTTAACACCTTATATCTATATTTTCCTCTAAACACACTTATATACCTAAATAATCAGGCGACATTTCTTTATTTCTAAAAATGCCGCCTAGTATTAAATTGCCCGTGAGGGAAAATCTCTATTCCTCATAAGCTTGGCTTCTCGGAGATTTCCCCGCCACAGATACTCCTCCCAAGTAATCAACAAATTTTTAAATTTAATGTTAATTAACCTGTTTATTATCGTTTTTATTATGCTTGAATTTCATTGTGTGTGGCAAAAATAAAAACTAAATAAAAAATAGAATTTACTTGTTTTAATGAAGCATTCTTGACGTCACTGAAATATTCTAAACTAGTATTGTATTTATGCCATGTTTAATCCAATACCATTTCATGCAAATTGCTTGTTTAATTCGACCAATGCTTGCTTTTATATATCCTTAAATGTAGCCACGAGATTTAAAGTCATATTCATGTAGATTAAAAATGTTTTCAGAAAGCAGGAGATTTTTTTCCATTATTGGTTAAGGGTCGATCTAGAGTAGGTCTTGAGATTTTAGTTATCGATCAGCTAAATACTCGCTGACTTCTCAGTTGCCAGTTGAATTTTTAGTTCATTTCTCAGCTATTGCTGAATGTTACAGATCATTTCTCACACAGGCAGCTGACAGTGAAAACATTGATAAATTCTCAACACTTAATCAATTGGACCTTACACCAAGACCTTCTTGTTTTCCCTTAAATTTCCTCCGTATGAGTAAAAGGCAACCCAAAGTCATCAGTTTTCAAGAGTTGTTTATTTTTTTCCCATCATCAAACAGCTTCGCTCAGCAAAACACATTACCTTTCCTTTAATTTACATTTAAAAGCTTTAAATTGTTTCCCTCAGAGTTTCCCCCGCTTAATTTTATTTAGAGCGTGCTGTCTTGTTCGTC
Source organism: Platygyra sinensis (assembly GCA_019787425.1). Lineage (NCBI taxonomy): Eukaryota > Metazoa > Cnidaria > Anthozoa > Scleractinia > Merulinidae > Platygyra > Platygyra sinensis. The sequence continues at coordinate 95,654 of JAHPZR010056021.1, read as the reverse complement.
AGTGTTCAGAATGTGCCTTCCTGCACTGATCCTTGATTTGAAATGATTTTCATTTTCCGCTGGCCCAGCTGAATTTGCAGATCTCAAATTTATAGCGACGGTCCCTAAGATGAAGAAAGAATAACAGAAACGTTTATAGGTGAATAGGAACAGGTTAGCTTTTTTAATTAATTTTCTAAACTCCACTCCTGGTCTTTGAGGAGCTTAATAAGTTTGCCATTTCTCCCACCCAATTCCCCCCTCCCCGATTACAGTGATTACAACTCTGGTTGTATTCTACTCATAGGTAAACTTCCTCGCTGTAGGTTACATCAAGGGAGAATAGCAAGCGAGAAAATACTTAATAATTTGGTTTTATCAACTGAATATTACTGTGGCTAATTCACATTATCAATTCAGTTGATAAAACCAAATTATCCTGTAATACTAATACTCCCACCGACGCAGCACCATAGTTTCTTTAGAAACTTACCCCCTCTACGAGAAAATACTTACTCGTGAGTATTATGATGAACACTGAAAACTCCGACCAAGAAGTAGCCGCTGGGAACGCGGTAACGAATTTCCCGGTCCCAATTGTTCTGATAAAGAGTTGTCTGGCAGGAATGTGCAATTAAACCACTCACATGGCAACACCGGAAGTTAAACCTAAAGAACATTTTATTAGAAACAGAATGAAAATATATATCTGTTGGTAGTTAGGGTAGTGACGGCTAGTCAAGATTTATATGATTTGGCAGATGAAAGAACAAGTTATCAACATGAGTATAGCCCATTACAGAAACGTGAGAGCTCTGGGGCGAGTTTCTTATATTGCTTAGATTGAAAATGGAAAGCTACCCAACCTTTAAGAGTTTTCAGCGAAAAATTGTCCAAATGGGAGCCTTGCAAAAGTTGCAAAATTCCATACAAACCCTTATAATTTTTTGGCCTGTCTACCCAATCCATACAAACTCTCTATTTTGGGTGACATTTGAAGAGTTACCATTTTGCCATTTTCTTCCTCCAAATTCTTCTATTCGTAGTTAAGACTCTCAAATTTAGTTGATACTCGTACTATTTCCCAGTTCTCTCACGTTTCTGCAATGGCGTATTGACCATGTACATGCATCTTTTTTAGAAATCAACTACAAGTAATTAAACACTGGAATAAAAAACGAGCAGTTACCGAATAGACTTCAAAAGGGTTGGTATTCAAATTGAACATCTTTTCTTCGTCAAGGACCTAATTGTGAAATGCTTTGGATAAAACAGGCAGCGCTCGCCAATTCATGGTACTATACTGTGTACATAAATTTCAGTGAATTCGAGAAAACATCTCTGTCGTGGAAAAGATAGCCTCTTCCAGGCGCTATTTAAAAGACTAACAAATTTACCTACGGTCACGATGACGTCCACTGTAATAACTACGGACTCCTGTAATAAAGCCATTATAGGGACACTTGTAATTCACCAGTCCGTCGAAGTCGTTCACGTAATGACCGTTCCAGTGGCAGTTACCAGAGTGATAGCGAACGGGACCATATCCACACTGAAAATAGTGGATACGATCTTCTTTGCAATTTCGATGCATGCTTCGCCAATACTTTATAGAGTAGCCTTTTAAAAAAGAGCGAAAATATATCTCAATATTTGGTGTAGAAAAATATAGGTGATTAATATATCTACGATTAGTTGGCTGTGATATGTTGAGATCGCATGAAAACAACAGTGTTTAACGCGGCAGCATTCGTCAAATCAGTAATCTTTAAATTTATGTTCTATCATCTATTTTTTTACTTTTTAGTTTTGCCTGATCACTTGACTTCCAAGTTGCGCCTTTCGTTTTCATGTTATATCCGGCCTCATCTTTCTGACGTCTTTGATGAAGACAAAGAATGCTTTACTGGATACGTTTATGCTAGATTTCCTGAAGAGAATTACACATGAACTAATATGTTTTGATGTTTAATCATGCAGTAGCTATGTCATTGCGTGCGTTTGCGAGAGTTGGTACGTGAGTTAGTGCGAGAGCGCGTGGATGGGTGATTGTATGTGCGTGTGGGTGTGTGAGTGCATGCGTGGGAACGTGGGAACGTAAGTGCGTGTGGGGGTGATAAACTTTATGCTTTGATGTTCCATCAATAGCTATGTCATTGCATGTGTTTGCGAGTGTTGGTGTGTGAATGAGTGCATGAGGACGTGGATGTGTGAGCTTATGAGTGTGCGGGTCCGCGCGTTGGAACGTGAGAGCGCTTGTGGGTGATTGGGTGCAAAAAGTTGCATTGCAAAATACCTAAATATAAAAGTACGAATTAAGGCAAAATATCGATTAAAACATTATTTACTGCTGTAGCAGTAGATAGAGAAATACTGATGCCAGGAATTGTCCCATGCGACTCCATTTGGCCTTGACGAAGAACAGCGACGACGGCGTCTACGCCTCCACGGTTTTACCTCAGAAACCAGCAACACTTCCAAGACCAGCAACACGAGCAACCACTTAACCAACATGCTTGTTGCCATGGCAAACTAAAGAAGAAAAAGCACATTCTGTGAATTCATCGAAACGAGAAGCGAGTTCCAGTAGAATATTTTTCTTCTCGTGCAGTTTCCGATTTAAGCGCGAATTTGTAGGTGCTGTAAATAAAAGCAAAAATGTTCTCATTTTTAACGTTTCTTATTTTCCATGCAAAGTGATGAGGATACTTTACCCCCTACCGCTGAAAACGTTAATCACTTCATTATCAAAACAGATTTACAGTAGCGAATACGTTATACCTTCAAATAAAATGAGAATGGCTGTTTCACAACTAAAATTGAGTCGTAAATCGCCCTCAATAAACGTAAAACCGCAAAAATGCACAAACAGAGCTTGGAAAAAGCTGAGAGAATCGAAGGAGGGTTGTTGTGAATATCCTTTGACTAGAATCTACTCACCTTCTTTCACGGTTGTGCGCTAAGCGGACGGAGAGAGCCAAACCAAGACAATCATATCACTTAAATAACACCTGTTGATTTGTGATGTCAATTCCTGCAAGTGATGGGTATTTATGGCCTCAAGCCATGATCATATACGTGTGTGATGTCACTATGTAATGTTAACAAGTTTAGAAAACGCGTTTATGAAGCAAACATCACAGGTAAAGGAAGTTCTAACCTCGCACACTGATGACATGGTTTCATTTACCGAGTTCCCTTCGACCGTCCTCCGGTATTTTACACTTTTATCATACAATTCTCTATCGTGAACGGGAAAGGGGAGTTCATAGCAGTGCTGGAATTCGCGAAAAGAGCAAGAACTGATGATCTGTTTCAATCAGCAGATATCAAAAAAGAACAATTGGATGAGGGTCTAATTTGTTTTAGATGCATTTCAAAACAGCAAAATTTCGGTAAAGTGAATAATTAAAAACAACTGCGAAATAGCCTGAGCTGTGAACTATGAACCATACTTATATTGCATCATGACCATGTTTTCTTGGCAGAGATATATATATATACTTGTTTTAAGATTTTTAGATACAACCGCTTTTCGTCAGCCAATTTCAAGCTTGGGTAAATACAGGTTTCTCTTCGCGCGTGTGTGTTTACAATGCGGTAGAGAAGTTTCGATATGTTTAACATCTGTTTTTCTGCAAATGTTCCTGAACTTTGCATACACAAATGCGTACGTAAACTAAAAAAGGGACTAAAAACAATCTAGCACATTACGGCCTTGAAACTCTGACAGTAGAATCATGATCGCTTTTCTAGCTCAGTTTCACGGTCGACATTTTTTGAAATAATTCTGGCAAAATCCGCTTACTTTGCAGGTTCCAGTGTTTGTCTCGTTTTAATTCAAAATGCCAGAATTAGATAATCGCAATTTTTTTGCTTACGTGCCCTTCATTAAAGTGCTTCATCACTGATTCAGTACCAGACCAGTAGGAGAGACATCTGCAACATCTTCATTTGTTGTTCTGCTTCAGTGGCAGCGTCAACTTCTCCATTCCTGATATTTCAGAGATCATATCAAAGTTGAGAGCGCGCCTCAACCATTCGAAAATCGCTTTCCCAGAAGGTCTGAGAAAATTCAGACTTTTATCTTCCGGACTCTTTCGTTATTGTTCATAATATTTGCTCTTCCTGTCAAGATTTCCCTATCAGTCCCATTGCCAGAAATATTGGACAAGATGGCGGCCGCGCTTGCGCATGACGTCCATAATGGCGTCCAAATAATATAAGAAACTGTATGGAAATTTGTAAAATTTCTAAAATATAACAATCAGGAGCTCATGGTCCCGTCTGCTCTAGTTCGAGACATATTCAGTATTGATTCTGCTATTCATCAAACCTCACAGTGACTCAATAAATAAAAACCACTTACTTCCTGAACCAGTTCTTTTTTTCACTGTACATTGACCTAAATCGCCATACATTTCTTTAAAATCCGTCGTTCTCGGTCCCAAACACTCGCCGATTACAGGAAAGTGCATCAATGAAGTCAACTGCTCTAGTTCGAATTGACTGCTACTGAGTTCGAAGCGTCCAAAAATCCTGTAAAATTGCCATTTCCTCTCATCAGAAAACTTCCCAACGCGCCAGAATATCCCTTATTTTCCATGTTGCACGAGTGACGGGACGCCATTTGGAAAACTATGACTGAAATGGTTAAACACTAGCCTGCGTAGCTGGCGGAATTTAGCGCGCGAGTGCATTTGTTTTGGTTGCGAAGCCGTGAACGCGAGTGGCGAAGCCGTGAGAAGATTGGTGAAGAGTCGAGTTGAATTCCCGCCTGCCCAAATTCGTGGGGTTTTTTGAATTATGCGTTCACCAGTGCACGCGAATTTCGGATTGGCTGAGAGCACTGAAACGTCAATCAAATGTTAATCTATACCTCTCATCTTTCCCAGGGAAAAAGGTTTGTTTTCATACACAAATTTGCAAATGGAGAAAGCGAAGAAATGCATAGAGGAAGCTTTGGATTCTCTGAATATCCGTGGGGAAAAGAGAAAAATTATACTGAAGAAAGAACAGGAGAAAGATTTCGGGGAATGATGTGTGAAATGGGGTTAACTAACCTACACGACTTCTACGGTTCGTGACATTTGTACATTTGCCGTTCTCTGTTGGGTCACTCGACCTTTTTGTCGCTTCACTCGTGTTTATGAAGGGGACTTCATGTAATGTTACAAGGAGGAATTTAAATTAGAGTAGAGCGGAGCCGGCCGTAGATCGTGCTATGGCAAATTTTAAGAGGTCATAGGACTGCATGATTTCCGCTGGTGTATACATGTCGCTTCGCCGAGTTTGACACCTCTGTAATTTGCAATGTGTTAGTGTATTGTTTTGGCTCATTTCTTTTGCAACATATGTTTTTAAATCTCCAAGCATTTGCTTTAGAGGGACAAGATATGACGTTTTCTGTGAACGTGTTGCTTACTTGCATTCTACATTGTGACGCCGGGCCCGGCTGTGATTACTGTTTGCCTTCATCGGAGCCGCCAGGGCTTCACTTCGAGAAAGCTATACGCTTGTCTAGAGAAATTTTTATGTTTCTTCCCGCTATCTGATCGAGCTTATGTTTCTGGCGCTCGATGTATAGGTTTATTCCTCCTTTGATCGCTCTGGTACCACAGGATTCAAATATAGCTCTTCACACGCAAGTCTGTTGACTGTTTGCGTGATTCGGCTTTGTTTCATGTTTCATGTTTCATGTTACACTTCGTTCTCTGATTGGCTTATTTAATTGATCCATCAAAAGTGCTAAAAGTGGGCGGCAAGCAAAAACCATACCAAATGTGGCAGGCGGGAATTTCACTCGCGGCTTCGCCGCTCGCGAATTCCTCGCGGGCTTCGCCCGCGATGGAATATGGCGGCTCCGCCGCCCCTCGCCCGCTCACGCATCCCGCCAGCTACGCAGGCTAGTTAAACACGAGCAATGCTGATCTTTGAATCGTCGGCCATCTTTGCTTATGATCTTGCTGGGAAATAAATAGTTCTCAGGTCCTTTTCGGAATAAAAATATGCCAGGCGTTCAATGCAAACTTAGAAGTCTTGGCGCGAAAAGCAAATCAAAATTCTTATCGCCGCCATATTGGTCTATTGTTCTGGAGTGTAATACGATATACCGCTGATAATTGTTAGCGGGCTCGAAATGTCCTTGATTTCTGGCGATGCTATATTAATGGGTGATCTGGCTAGAAGAATATTCACTTAGTAACAAATACGTGATAACTTAAAGGTTTGAGCATTCTAGCTTTAATATGAATATCTGAAAGCACATTCTTGCCAGTGACAAAAATCGTGGAGCAAGAAAGTTAGTAACTGACACCTGCTTCTGAAAGCAACTGTCAAAGAATAACAGTATAACTCTGAATGGCGCAAATTCAGGAAGTTGAAAGAGGATGTAGCTCGAATTTCAATTTGTTTCAATCTTGTGTAAATGTTTATTTTGTCGAGTAATACACTGAACTTCCTTTGCTGACAGTAACAAAACTAAAGCTTACAGCCAGTTTGCAATAAAACGAAAATATTTGCATTTCTACCTGGCACGCCACACGAGCATGTACACTACTAGCCCATGAGGTTTTCCGTAATTTTGGAGAGATGTTCAAATGTTTACTTCAGCGCGAACAAATTCAAAAAGGACTCATTGAAGCAAACAAGGAAGTAGGTGGAAAGGACTGTTTTTGAATCGTCTCCGATCTTAATTAAATTTTGCTAGATTACAAGAATATGTTTTTCTTTTCTATAGCAATTTGTTTCTACCATTTTGATCTGACAGACTGTAAGTGTAGATGGCTCTGCGACGTCTAAATGGTTCTTCTGGTCACACAGTAAAATTTACTGTTAACAGCCGTGAAGGCTCAGATAGTGCCGCGATAGTATACGAGACCTCATACTGTCTCACGATACTGAAAAATTATTTGGAAAATCATTGCATCGACGCGAAATACTGAGATGCCGAAACAGCTTTCCCCGGAGGAATTTGAAAACCGAGCTAAATATGTAGGTCTTCACCATCCACACATCGTTTTCGTCCGAAAGCGATGACATCAATATTCATTGTTGGGTTTTGTTTCTTCTGCATGCGTAGTGTGGACGGAAAACCGTTTTGTGGATGTATTTTCAGAGCAAATTAAAACCTCCGTTTTCAAATTCTTCCAGTGTAGAGTTGACGGGGCCTTATCTAGATAAACTGTCTACAGAAGTATAAGCAAGGAAGTTCTAGCAGTGGTGTTTGTCTAGCACAAAATAAAGAGAGATGGAAGGCTAACAAATCATCAGTGGCCCCTCCTAATTTCCGATTTCTTCCGTCATTATCAAATGCGACGGTCTCTTCATATGAGCCCGGTAACGGAGTCACTCGATTACCGGGACGAATTTTGCTGTCTGTTCTAGGATTTTCTAGATTATACTAGCCGACTTTTTCGAGTATTTTACTGAGGTAAAAGCAACAAGCGTTATATTCGAGCATATTTATTAGGGTTAGAGATTTAGAGATTTACTTATTGGTGTATTAAAACTAATAATAATAATAATTTAATAATAATAATTTATTACTTATAGAGCGCTATTTACAATGACAGATCAATAGCGCTTTACAATTTATGTCTCAAATATTAAATTAAAATCTCGACTAATTCAAATATAATGATATATTACAATTCAAATTAGCTATATAAAAATTCGTACCTTAATCACTATTAAAAGATCGCCTAAAAAGAAGTCTTAATTGACTTCTTAAAAGTTTCTACAGATCCAATAGTGCGTAATTGCAATGGTAGCTCATTCCACAGATGCGGAGCAGGAACAGGAACTACCAGGTATTGCATACGTTGTAGTTAACTTGCAACACCAAGTATATTTTTTGTTAAGCACTCTGAACTGTTAATTGTCTTGAAATGTTATAATTAAAAAACCCTATGTAGGAACATTAACCGAGGTATTTTTTTGGCGGAAACCGAGCATTTTAGTGTAAAAATAAGGTGGAGATTTTTAGTGGGAAAAGAAAAGCATAACTTGATGTGCAAAAGCCCAGTCTGTTCATATGGGAAATTCTATCCCGGTCTAGCGGGATGAAATTCAACTGAGAAACAAAACCAAAATGGTGCGGGAACATTAACTTATATCGTTCGCGACTGTCGTAGCTTTGTGGGCTCTTCAAGTGTAACTTGATTTAAGTTAATTCGCATACTCCTAAAGTACAAATACAGAGAAGACAAAAAGTATGCCATTTTGGCCGCGATATCGCGGAAGCGAAGCTCTTTCGTCTAAAAAGTTTCGTCACGGTTACTCGGGCTGGAGTGTTCAATGGGAAAATTTTCATCCCAGTATGTCGACCACATCGAAATTTTTTATGAAGGAAAGAGTGTCGAGGCGAGATCTCCGGGAAACCAAGCCAGCCCGGTTGAAGCTCATTTGAAGAGGCCCTAAGACCAAGGCGACAATTTAACAAAATTTTCAGCCTAAAAGCAATATGCTTTTGGTATACAGTTCCCGTCTGAGTGGTAAAGGAGACAACGTATACAATTATTCATTCAAAATTTTTCTCCGTTTCTGATTGGTTAAAACCGTACGCATAATTCACCATAACCAGCTGCTGTTCACCATATTTGGAAAGAATCTTCGTCATTTTGAATCAATGACTTTTCTCGGCACATTAGCATGTATTTGCTAGGGGCCTAATCAGCCTCATCAACCCGAGTTGAAATAAAGTTACTCACTTAATGACGTCAAAAGTGCAGCCCCCTGCAGATTATTGAACCGTTGACGTCAAAATGACGTCAAAAGTGCAGCCCGCTGCAGATTATTGAACCGTTCACCGAAAAACCTGGGAAGAGATGGTGTTATTTTTGGTAAGCAGAAAAACAAAGAAGGAAACGGCAAAACTCCATTAAGAACGGGGAAATAGTTTGAATGAATAATAAAGCAATTATTGAATTCGGCTTTCATAGGATATGAAGAATTCTGCAGATCTTGGAGAGTGTTATCCACCTCGGCCTTCGGCCTCAGTGGATAACACCCTCCTTGATCTGCAGAATTCTTCATATCCTACTCAGCCTCATTCAATAATTAATTCCTAATTATCATCTGAGATATTTGCATCGAATAGTTGCTAATGACTCTAATCAGCCCTAAATAAATCTGAGAATATTTATACGACGTCAAAATATAAAACAAATTTGAGGACTTTACTCCTGTCAGGATGAGTTGCCTCTCCCGCATCGTCGATCTTCAAGTCGTTTTCCTGATGCATGTAATTACCTTTCTTAGACAAACTGAATTATACAGAAATTTTGTCTCACGGGACGCTTTGTTTTTTCCCCCCACAAAATATCTTTCGCACAATTTTTTCCATGTTTTCATTCGCCTGCGCCTCCGCTCTTACAGGGCAGCGGTAGTACAAAATGGCGGCTGTTCTGACGAGTTCTTTACCAAAGTTAACAAATCTATGGTCGAATCCCCTTCGATGCCTCCATCTTTCCACAATTCTTTCGCAGATAAGGATTCTTAAGCGACCTATTTGCACTGCAAGTGACTACAATCCGTTTTTTCACCAAGAGACTTTACCACGCTTTAGTGAGTTGCGAACCGCGCATGTGGTTCCCGCCATCGAAAAATTGACTCAAAACTTCGAGAATGACTTCACAGAGTTCGAAGCAAAATTAGCAGGTTAGTGGTGATTGAGGCTGTGTTATATTCTTATCATCTTAATATACAGTTTCTTTCACTTCCAGTTCCTTCTTCATACACGATCAGCAATCATGCGTAAATGCGAAAATCATAACAGCTGATTATACATGCATGTACGTACGCGTTAGCTCAACTCTTAGCTTAAATACATGTTAAAAAACTTAACCTTACTAAAGCCTGTATAAAGCAGTTTCCTACAGGACATACATATGCACTGTGCTAGCGAAACGTATCTAATCAACCATCACTCCATCAGAGTGTAAGAAGGAAGTTGCCATTATTTTGGTGTTGACACGTATTGAGCTTAAGCTTAAAGTGCCTATGAAGTAAAAAATAATTGCTGCTTATTTGAAAGGCCTTTCAAAGTATAGAAGAATGGCATATTTCTTTTTAGAGTATCTTTTTTCGTTTTAGAGATATTTACGTTTTTGTGAGTAAAGTGATGACGTCATAGGTGGTTTCACTGAAACAGTGCAACACTCAATCAAGAATATCTCGAGAAATATAAAAGCAGTGTTCTTCAAACTTGGTATCAGGACTGTACATCACAAAAGAAGCAAAATGACACCTGTCGTGCTGTTGCCATGACAACAGTTATGCCGCTGGTCCTGCTTAAATTAAATGTAAAATTCCCAGATTTTATCTTAAACAAGGATCATCTACTCGCAACAAACTGATGGGGGGAGTTAAGACAATATGGGAACCATGTGTGCTCTGAGCTAGACCCTCTGTCCCACTTTAAAAGATTGCAAATGGAGATATTTGGCTTTTCACAGAAAGAGACTGGAGCCAAGATTGTTGCCATGGCAACACCATAGTAGGTGTCATTCTGTTTCGTTTGTGATGTACATTCCTGGTGCCAAGTTTGAAGAACATTGCTCCAATATTTCTGGAGATATTCTTGAAAGAGTGATGTACTGTTTTAGTAAAACCACCTATGATGTCATCACTTTCCTTATTTGCATTGTACAAAAACGTAAATATCTCCAAAACGAAAACAGATATCCCAAAAGGGAAAACGCCATTCTTCTTTACTTTGAAAAGCCTTTCAAATAAGCAGCATTTTTTTTTTACTTCATAGGCTTAAGCTTATATGCGGTGAGCGATTTTCATTTGGTTTAACTTTTGTACTAGTAGGAAGATGGAAAAGAAATATGTGTTTTATTGGGTCTGCCCAGATTGTTAGCCAGTGAGTCATGCGAGCCAACATGGAAACATTCTGGTTAGCCTAGATAACAGTCTGTATTATCCCCGCCAAAAAAGATCATGACACCAAAGCATCTTAGAACCCCCCTCCCCCATGTCAATGTTGATCGTGCAAAAACTTTTAGGATTCCTGGAAAACACCATTCTCTTTGCAACATTGAATGGGGAAAGGGGTGATCTGCTACACAGGATGAAGTGTCCGTATTACTATTGTGTGAGATATTTGTGGTTAGCCTAAAATTATGGAACACGGTTAGCCCAAAATAATAGCAACACCACCCCCATCCCCAAAAATGGTCTCCTTAGTTAGCTTGTGGTCAGCTTTAAAGCCGGTAAGGATTTTTGGCTCGTATAGCTCACTTGCTGGTTAGCTGGTTGGGAGTGACTGCAGAATACCCTGCCACAGGGCTTGAGACTAACGGTAGCCAACTAGCCACAGACTAGTAAAAAGTCCATTTTGGCCAGTGGATTTTGCGCTTCACTAGTCAATTTGACTAGTGAAAATTTGTGAGCACTGGAGGCTCAAAGGAAACCAAATAAAAGTTAATTTCAATTTTTTTTTTCAAAGCATGCAGAATTGAAAACATCGGCTGTAATAAATATCATATATACATGTAGTTTATTGGCCCAAACTGAAACAAGAACTTTAGATTACTAAATGCAAAAGAACGATTGACTTTTTTGTTTGATTTCAAGTTTCCCTAAGTTAAAAGCAATGAACAACAAATGAACTTCTTGCCTCTAATGATTAGCCACGAGTGGAATCATGCGGAACTCTAAGGACGCACATAGCAACTGGAGGTTTCATACTCTTTGAAAAAATGTCACAGTTCGAAAATTTGAATGATGCCTATGTTTGCAACTTGTAAATAAAGTTAAGATGGAAGGAATTATTGTGTTCACAAAAAATCGTGAACCAGCATTTTGAAAGAAAGGAATGTTTTGCGACGGCGAGTTGCAACGTTCCGTGAGAATTTCTCACGGAAGCGTAAACTTCAGTTTTTGTTGTTATGCAACGCCTATAATAGTTAACAGGCTCTTTGCATGATCCGGTCACATGGTACAAAACCACATATACTCGTGAGCAAGTTGTGCAGTGGGACCTCCAAAACAAAGGCAGGTCCAGGTGAACTGGTACGAGTTGCACTGTTTTGGAAGTTGCTCACCATTATAACATCATTGCCTTTATACATTTGCAACGTATGGAGCTAAGAGACGCATTCCGTTCGACCAAAATTTCCAGAAATTCCGGTTCAAATCGAATGGAACAGAAAGTTTCCGGAAATTCGTTTCAAAAATTTTAGTCCACCTCTCGAGGTTGTCCTTTTTCCTGGAAATCTGGAAATTCCTGAAATTTCCTGTTCCATTTGGCATTTCTACCCCAGTATGAATCAGCCCCAGTTCCTTTAGTACAAGATGGCGGCAAGTCTTTCGAGTCGACACTACACTTAATGCAAAATGATCTGCCATAATTCGAGCCTGTTCTTGATCACCTATTCTCCATGAAAATGTTAGGATATGATTTCCTGGAAAATTGAAGACTGGTAGTTCCGAATTTCCTGTGGGTCAGCTCGCCCAGTTTGCATAATCTCCCACGAGAAAAGTTCGTAAGTTTCTCTCATAAATATCAAGGAAGAGTTGAATTCTAAATGCATGTTAAACTTCTCTACAAGAAGCAACTTACGTCACTCAAGACAGCCACTTTATCACGATCCTTCAGCATTTTGTCGAGTTATTCTTGAATGGTGGGAAATGTGCTCAAGCGGGAACAGAACAAGATCAGTCCAGCCTGGTGCAAATTTAAACCAGAATTTCTGGTCGAATGGAACGCACCCAAGGTGTCCAAACAAATTATTTTGTTCCTGAAAATCATGAATCGGTAGTTTGAAAGAAACGAATGTTTTTCGGCTGGACCAGTTCCAAGGTTTTGACGGTGACTTTTTGAGAATTAAGGGTCCATACTGCAAGTTACAATGTATACAGGCTAGCATTTACTTGACTTGATGCGATAATGGATATTTGAATGTCTGGCTAGTGAATCAAACCTGTCACTAGCCACTGGGCTAGCGAGCTGAAAAGTTAGTCTCGAGCCCTGCTGCCGCATTGAGTCTTGACTGTAAATGGGTGGCTACAAGAGGGCAAGTTGTATAAGTAGCTGGCTATGACGGCTATGCGGTACACAGTATTTTAATTATTTTCTGCCTATCAAGTAGCCGGCTACGAAGAAGTTAGTTCGAGTTGCAGGGTATTCTGCAGTGAAGCCGCCGGTTAACCTACAGTAAATAAAACTTCTTATGGTCTAAATAGTGCTCTAGTTAGCTTAGTTAACTTGCGGATTGCCTTTTTATTGGCTGGGGTTAGGGATCCTTGCTCACATGGCTCCCATACCTTAATGGCTTGATAATAATGGAGCTATTGGATTTTAGTGACTGTCTTTAATAGTGGGGTGAGTATGGGTATTTTCTGGAACTGCACGTTATTTTTATAATATTGTTTTACTGAGAAGCAGATGCACATGTATTGACCCTAAAAGATATGCTCTACAAGGACAATATAATTAATAGTGTAAAGTTACCTGCTGTCAAAAGCAGGAACAGACACTTGAAACATAATAGTTATACAGTCATGTAGCTTATGATCCTTATGTTGTCTTTTAAACCTGTGACTGTTTTACATTTTTCAGATTATACTGTAAAGGAACCGATTAATTGACCGACCTTGGTCAACAATAATTGAACAACTAGAAAAGATAGAAAGTCCTCTCAGTTATGCCTGGGGAGTGACATCTCATTTAAATGGAGTTCATAACAGTCAGGAATTGAGAATTGCTTATGAAAAGGTGATATGTCTCTACTGTAAATCATTTCCTTTTCTCATGAGGTTACTATGATTAATTTTTAACTTTGTCAGTAATAATTTCATACTCTAAATGATATGATTGGACTGGTGATCAAATTGGTACATGAAAACCAGGTCCTCCAGGTCGTTTAAAGGCTGGATAATGCTATCTACGAGAAAAGTCGCTATCTATGTTACATGCATGTATAAGTGTTAACAAAACAAACCACACTATTCACTGGATATTCGCTCACTTACTCACTATTTGCTGCTTGTATGTGTGACCCAAAGGTGAGCCAGCTCCCAGGCTACTGAATTTGAAGACTTGGTCACACATGTACACTTTAAAATGAATCTGGTCTATTCTTACAGCCACACATGTGAAATGCAGGCCTGTGCATTTTGTTTTAATAAGTATATGTATAAACTACAATATTATACTTTACCACGTACCCAAATTCGCAATTAGCCAATCAGAAGCCAAATCTGCTGTCCTAATATCCTGCAATATGACAGTCACTAACCTGATATCCCACAATATCATGGACACTTTCAAGTAAAGCAATGTTACAGTACGAATTTGGGAATAGTAAATACCTAATCGTACCTTTTTGGTACACTTCAGCGGCATAGCAGGCTCGTTTGGTCTCACCATGGGTATTTTGGCTCAACTGCATCTCACCAAAATACGAACCATGGCTCGACCAAACTCAACTGATATACCGCCGAAGTGTACCAAAAAGGTACAATTAGGTATAAGTATGTAGTGAAAAAGCTGGAAATGTCCCCTGTATATGCTCAACACTTTTGAATAATCCATGTACAGCAGTTCCAACTACAGTTAGTCTTTTCGAAAACTGTTTTTGTACATGTATATCTTCTAAATAAGGCCTGTCACAATGATGTTCTTCTTTTTACTATCAGGTTCAACCCTTGGTAGTTCAAGTTTCTATGAAAGCATCACAGAGTGTACCTTTGTATGCTGCTCTTGGGGTAAGAAAAAATGTTGTACAATATCCACTAATTACTGAGTTTACATGTATATACACATGTGTACACATATTTGCAAAATGGTCTTTGAAAAAGCATAAGTCTCACAAAGGTTGTATACCATAAAATCCCACATTAAAGCTCTGGGATTATATACATAACTTATAAATAATAAAAAAATAAATAAAACCTTTATTACCCTAATGGCAGTGTTATAGCACACAAGTGCTAGTGGGGCTGAGCAAACAACTGAAATAAATATTTCAAATCGAACATAACTTGGTAAGAAGCCCAACTGGCCGGAGGCAAACCAGTTGGCTATTTACAAGCCTGGCTGAGGATTTGAACTCGGGGCTACTGAGAAACAAATCCAGGTGGTGGTCAGAGCGGGACTCGAACCCAGGACTGCTGGATTGCGAGTCCAACACGCTGACCACTCGACCATGCTGCCTCCTCAGTGTTTAGAAACGTGAAAGGAACACACCTATACACAGTGTCTGATCTAGGATTTCACTTTTGGGGGACATTCTGTCCCAGTCAACAATTTTCTAGGGGACATTTCAGTTTTTTGGGGGACACACACTTCCTCGAGAGCGTTTTGATGATCCTGACTTTCTACGTGGCGAGTCAGTGTCGAAGTTCTGAAATTAGTGCAGTCAGAAGTGAAGGGATTTGCTTTGCTAGACTCGATGCAAATCGAACACAACATACCATTTGTGTTGTTGTATCGCAACCACTGGTATTTTTCCAACCAGATAGACTGAAAGTTTCTCCTTGCTGCTTTGGCTTTCGGTTCAACAAAAGGTTCACGTTCATCACTATCTTCGTCAACGTTGTCGGATCTGCAGGTTTCCGTTTGCGGTCTGGGTTCTTCTTTTTTGTTTTCTCGACCAAAGAATGATAATATTCGTTTCTGCTTTGACATTACAATAATAAGCAGAACGACAGAAAAAAACAACCGAAATAACACGTTGTGTTTCATCGATCAAGCGTGAAAAGTAAGGGGTTCGCAATGAGCACGTGCATTTTAATAAATTGACCCCCCTCTCAATGGATAATTCTACTTGTTCCCAGGAATCTCCACTCAGTCTCTGGCAGCCATTTTTCGTAAAACGCACATTGTTTTATATTGCCAATTCGATGAAACTTAAAATCACAAAGTGTTTTCCAAAAACTTAGGAAACGAAGGGAAATTGCAATTCAGTATCTGCAGATGTTTGCTGCGCCAAAATGGCCCACAAGACAAATATTTGGGGGACATCTTCTATCGAAGTGCGCCAATCCCGCAATGGCGCGCTCTAGATCAGACACTGTATACATTAGATGGGCTTATATTTGTGATAATTTTATTATTATTATTATTATTATTATTATTATTATTATTATTATTATTATTATTATTATTATTATTATTAAGAATTAAAATAAGAACTTTATTCATAGGTTAAAAATTATTATTATTATTATTGTTATTGTTATTGTTATTGTTATTGTTATTATTATTATTATTATAGTCACTCCATAAAATTCATGTAAAGTAAAATCACTTACGATCACTTATTAATGAAATCCCTAGGGAATTTCAAACTGAAACAATTAAAAAAAATTAAAAAATAAACAATTATCTCACCTTGAAGGTACAGTAAATACACTTAAATACACTACTTACAAGACAAAGTAACATAAAACTCTAGTTTGGTACTATTTGAATGTCCCAGTATTATTATTTATATAATTTGTGATGATATGTCAATGGCTAGATCAGCCAATCAACATTAAGTTTGACCGTGCACTCGAGTTGTTGTTCATTTTTACATCATGGCTGTGTAGCATAATGCTTTGTGCTTCAAATTAAGTTCTGCTGAGTTTACTGTTTACCCTCTAGGGGCTTATATCTGGAATAATATCTTTGTTAGCAAACAGAAGGGCTTATATTTGGAGGGGGAGCTTTCAACCAGGGGTTTGGGATTTTATAGTATTGGAATGAATAAAAAACAGGCAGCTCCTAAATCATACTAACATGTAATTTGCAAATTATGGGAATACAACAACTTTCTGGCCAATGATGATGATCAAATTGCCAGAAGCTGTCCCAATAGGACAACAGTACTTGGCACATCTAATTTCTGTGAACCCCTAACAAGTGGGGTTTAATGGCCCTCAGACTCTGTTTGTGAAAGTTGTGGAAAATTATCTTGAACTGAAAGATTTTTAGTTGATCTTGCCAAATCCATTTTTCAATAATTCATGTCATGGCTAAACATTTATGCCACCTTTCTTCTTGGAAGAACATCGACAAGAATGATAGAAGCCTTGATGAAGGACAACAGAGGGTGGTCTCTGCTCTTTTAAGATCAGCCAGAAATGGAGGGATAGCATTGGAAGGAAAAGATAAAGAAAGATTCAATGCTATTCAACTGAGACTTGCTGAACTGGGAAACAAATTCAGGTAACTGATGGTATAAAATTGTACCAACTCGTGATTGAATATTATAAATTATTGAGGGAAAGATATGCTAATCATTTGTCCCTAATGGTAGCATCCGTTGAAGCCGTTGAAGCCCTGATTTTTTCAGGCTTCTTCTTTCCAATTGCTTAAAATTAATTGGAAAATTAACTGCGATGATCATTCTTCACTTTCATCTACAACCGCAGTTCAAATATGAATTATTTCATATATACGTCACAACATTTCACTCCTCACGGGAGATATGAACTCAATAAACTGACCTCGCTCCCAATGTGTGGCTTCATAGCTCAGTTGGTAGAGCATCGCACCGGTATTACGGAGGTCACGGGTTCGAATCCCGTTGAAGCCCTGATTTTTTTTCAGGCTTCTTCTTTCCAATTGCTTAAATTGGAAAATTAACTGCGATCTTCATTCTTCGCTTTCGGTAGCATTCATTGTCAACAGAGACACTTGTCCCTTCTAGCCAGAGGGTCCTTATGATTTGATTGGCTTTGTTCTTGTAGAAGTACACATTTCCCGAATTCAAGACTGGTTTTCATCCTGAAAATATCCACCGGCTGATCTGTAAGTAAAGCTGTTTGATCTCTAGACCTAACCAGATGTTAACAAGGGGAGTGTGACATCAAAGAAATCTTGTGACTTGAAAATGAAATTCTCGTGTTTTAGTACTGTTTACAGAGAATATCATTGAGAATTCTCCCCTGTTTTAACCTTCCTGTGAGTCTATAAGTCCCACTGAGAGGAATGTTCTTGGAGATCTATGCAGTTTTTTTTTTTACATAAAGGCTTGCTCTCATTTTTCCAATTACAGTAACAATGTCTTGGATGCAACAAAGGCATTTTCACTGGTGTTAACTGACCCTGAGGATGTCCTGGGATTACCAGAGTCTCTTCTTCTTTTGACTGCAGAGGCAGTGGCTACTGATGCTCATGCTGACCAGAAAGAATCCAGGTTTAAGTACATGTAGTTTTTGTTGTGAAATATATATTATTATACAAGAATTGCATTGGTAAGCTCATAAGGCATGTCAGAATATCCATTCAAACTGTCAGTCTGATTTACATTTAAACGACTTTTTACTGTTACTCTAATTTGTAATATGTATATAACTGTGTGGCAAATAAACATTCATTCATTCATTCATTCATTCAAATTGTACAAAAATGTCCCACTTACTGTTAATATTAAGCATCAATCCTTAAATCACACTATGGAATGTAGGCCTCAAACAGTCAATCGAGTATTCCTCCTCAATATCTTAGTTATTATTATCACTGACAATCCAACTTGATCTTTTATTATTTAAAGATGTTCATTTAGGCTTTGTAAATTTACTTCATTTTGTTCAGGGGACTGAATTCAAAATGAATATAAATATTATATTTTGCATTGTCTTCAAGTGGGTAATACATGTATTTACAATTGAAGACCTTCGGGCAAAAAGGGCCTATATCGGTTTTTGGCCGATTTTCATTTTTTTCAGGATCGAGCTAATTTTTCACAGACTGACTTGTTTTGACATGAAACGCATCGTTCTGTAATTGCTTTGGTAGTTATTCGCTTCGTTCTCTAGAAATAACGTATGCAAAAAACTCAGTTTTGCGTGAAGCGGCATCTTTATGAGCAAATCTTTCGAAGGCAGATTTCAACGCGACCCGAACTTAAACGATTACTGTTGGCAGCTTCGACAGCAAGTTAAAATTTTTAAATTGATGTTTTGGTTTGTGAAATAGCTAGAGAAACAGAAAAAAAAAAAAAAAAAGGGGCCGGACCTTGTGTCGAACCCGCGTCACAACAAAACAAATCCAGACCCGCTCTGTAGCGCGCCTTAATCGCTTGCACTAACAGAGCAGCACTAAGCAGCAATAGCTGATTTGCGTAATTATACAAATAATAAAACTAAGTGAAACATAAGGTTTCTTTTGTTTCTCGTTGAACAAAAGGTCTCCAAAAGAAAACTGAGTTTTTTTGCATACGTTATTTCTGGAGAACGAAGCGCAAATTCACCAAGACAATTACGGAACGATGCGTTTCATGTCAAAACAAGTCTGTCTGTGAAAAATTAGCTCGATCCTGAAAAAAATGAAAATCGGCCAAAAACCGATATATGCCCTTTTTGCACGAAGGCCTTCAATTGTGCATTTACAATTTAGGCATCTTACTGTTGTGAGCTTTTAAAGTGCTACTATGATCAAATTTTTACCTCTTGATTTTTTAAATGTATCACATAGACTTCTACATGTATGAAAGATTGAAAACGCCGTTTACTGTTTGCAAATACCTGCACTGGAGATATTTAAGTTTGAAAAATGTGTAAAATATGCAAATGAGATGACTGATGATATCATACGGTTAAACGATATATCACATGTATCAAGTCTACAAATAGAGCTATCTTGGCCAATTTTCAGCGCAGACCATTGAAACTTGGTAGGCTAATACTGTAGTTTTGCAGAAAACACACCTACATGTACAGCTATAAAATATTTTGTTCCCATAGCAACCCACTCTTTTCCAGTCCCCACCCACTTGATTTCAATATGTAAGTGATTTTCAGCTCGAAAGAACTTTAAACAAGGCCACAAACTCAAACTAACATATTTATATGCTTGTTGGATCATGTATTTGAGGCGCCATTTGCAATTTTATATGTAATATTAATGGCACGCTAAAGGTGGCCAGAAAATTAATGCCTTTAATATTAGGGAGGTTTGGAACCCAGTATGTTGCCATGGTAACAAAACTGGTAAGCTCAAATTGTGGAGCACATTTAGTAGAATCATACTGCAAAGAATCAAACATTTCTGATACAAATTGGCTGAGACACCTTTTTTCATCATATTTGATCAAAATTTGGTTAAGTGTATGTTGTTAGTGTATGTTTACTGATAAGCACTGTTTGATGTTCTAATTATAGTAATTAACATATAGTTAATAATGATAATTATAGTTCTCAGAAAGTAACTGCACGTCACATCAATGGACTATATTAACCAGTTAATAATTATGTCTACACAAATTTCCATGGAATTGATAATGATTATAATATTATGTTTTTGTTCATCAGTAAAGACTTTGATCCTAAAACAGGACCTTGGAAACTTAGCTTAGATCTGCCATGCTTTGAGCCGTTTATGAAATACAGGTAAGCTGCAGGTGCCACTTGTATCAATTCCATCAGGCAGGCTGTTACATAATCTCAAGAGCTGCGATTATGATCATCTATCCCTTAGTTAAAGTATATATTTTCACAATTGTTAGTTAAGGTATTCCTTGTGAGAGAATTGCTTATCAAATAATATGACTGGAATGACTGTTCATGCATAAACTGGCACATGTAGAGAATGTTGCTTGAAACTTTCATTTTATGAATTATTAACAAATTAAATACACATTAGAATTGAAGGCCTTTGTGCAACAAGGGCATATATCGGTTTTCGGCCGATTTTCATTTTTTGCAGGATTGAGGTAATTTTTGACAGACAGACTTGTTTTGACATGAAACGCATTGTTCCGTAATATTATTGTTATACGAATCATAAAACTAAGCAAAACAAAAGGTTTCTTTTGTTTTTTTTGCATACATTATTTCTGAACAATGAAGTGCAAATCGACCAAAATCATTATGGAACAATGCATTTCATGTCCTCTGTCTGTCAAAAACTAGCTCGATCCTGCAAAAAAATGAAATCGACCAAAAACCGATATACACCCTTTTTGCACAAGGGCCTTCAATTATGAAATAAATTTAGTCTTGCTACATGTATCTAAGATAATGTGCAGATTGTGAAGATCCTGAAAGACCTAGTTTAATTATTAAGGATTTCTTGATTTTGGAACAAATAAATTACCCCCGACAGACAGACAGACAGACACTTATTTAATTTACATCAGGGTGGCCCTTTCAGAAGCAAAAGTACCAGCTACATGTACAGTGTATCAATAGAAGTTCTGATACACATAAGATGTCCAGAGAGAAATGAAACCTTCAATTTACAGATAAAAGTATTCATTTATTTCAACTGGAGTTAACTCAATTGGCTTTTTGTTTTGTAAGATGTCCAGAGAGAAATGAAACCTTCAATCTACAGATAAAAATATTCATTTATTTTTAATTAACTGGAGTTAACTCAATTGGCTTTTTGTTTTGCTCAACAGTCAGAACAGGAGTCTGCGTGAGAAAATGTACATGGCATTCATCACCAGAGCTTCCCAAGGAGACACAGATAACTCAGAGGTTATTGAAGAAATAAGGCAATTAAGGTACTTTGATATTCATTATACAGGGCTGGCTAGCTTGCTCCTTCACTTTTTGTGGGAGCAGGGGAATGGAAATAAGGCTTACCAGTCAGAAGTATTATAGATAGCTTAGAATTAATAAGCTTTAGAGGAAGAACTGTCATTTCCTTCTTCTTCAGGTGACTGCTTAATCATTTCACTAGAAGCCTGTCATGTCGATTTTCTTCAGATTTTGTAATAATTTTCTCTTCTCTGTGACTATTTTGGGGTTGTGACACATCAATATTATTATTGGTGAGCACGTTGTTAGTTTATGTATCTTATATCCAAATCTGCCTTAAGAACATGTTGAATCTCAAAAGCATGTCCCAGAATGCTCTACATCGTGTGAGAGCATGACTAGTTTTTTAAAATTCCCAAGCGAGGATTCCCCCATACTGCCAAACAGGAGTAGCTATATTACATAAAAATATAAACAATATCAATATTAAAAAAAGCCTTCCTACAGGGATGGGCTTCTGGCTCATCAGCACACAAACCTACAAACCTATATACAGCAAAGCATTAACACATTTTTTCAACAGGCAGGAGAAAGCCTCCCTTCTGGGATTTGATAACTATGCATTCTTGTCCCTGGATTCTAAAATGGCTGATAGTCCCTCAGAAGTTTGGGAAATGATCAGTAACTTGAAGGATAAAAGCAAAACAGCAGCACAAACAGAACTGGTCACACTGCAGGTGAAAATAAACTGTTATTTTATCACAGAATGGTACTGCCATGTTATTATAATTATAACATACATGTAATTCCAGGGTTTTTTTTCAGACATTTGGATTGTTGAAAGGATAGCGTTAAGTTTTTGAAAGTACAGAACTGTACATGAAATAAACTGCTAAAATTAGGGATCTTGCTGCCGGTACCAGAGCACAGATTACGTAAGCTTGCGTAAAACAAAAGAAATAAAAGACAGGAAACAAAACGACTCCAAATAAAGACTAATCCCAAGTGACCCAAAATGCAAAGCTTTCCGCTACCTGCAGAAAGATCCAAAAGTAGCAACAGGCAGAAATTAACAGTGTTCTCAGGGTCGGAAATTAACTTTTTTAGGCAGACGCCAACTGGCGACTGACCTTTTTTTCAGTCGCCAAATGGGAAAATGTGGCAACCAGCTGTGAAATTCTGGTCGCCAGTGCAAAATTTTTAGTCGCATTGGCAACCAGGAAAGCGCAATTTCCGACGCTGGTTCTGAAAGTACCTAGCCCAGACATAACTTGAAATAATGGAAATAATAAATGAAACTGATTTGGGTAGAATGGCTCTTACATTTCCAAAAGCAATGTGATAGTTAACTCTTGGTACTGTACATGTCAGAGGGTGAACTAAGGGAGGGAGGAAGGATTGGCAGATATCCACATGACTGAACAAAGGGGTCTAATTTGAAGTCTAAGGCAAGACTATACCTGACTAGAAGGGGACCAGATGGGGTGATTAATTAATGTTCAATTACTGGAAGGGTTTTGCCTCTTTACTACAATTCTGTAAATGTAATATGTATTCTCTGGTTATCCTGACTTCTGAGTACGGCCTTGAAGACTACTTGTAACGTTGTTCTCTTGTGTTATTTCTTAAGGCATTTGCACAGGAAAATGGTTTTATTGGAGACCTAAAACACTGGGACATACCTTTTTGGTCCCAAAAGCAAAAGGAACATTTGTTTAGGTTAGAAAAAGGCTTGAAATGTTTTGTCATTGTTGTTGTGGCTCTGTTATGACTTGTGATTGTGCAAACTCAAACTGTTTTCTCAATTCTATTCCATTAAAAAATCTCAATTCAGTTTCACAGATGAGCAATTGAGGCCATATTTTCCATTACCAAGGTTAGAATTGAATTTATTTATTAAAAAAACTTTTAGTGATTGATTGATCATTTAATTTGCTCTGATTTCATAGTTAAAGCAATCAATAATTTTAGCTTTCGGATGAACTGGTCTGATATAATAGTTTTCGTGTGCAGTATTTACAGCCATACACTCTGTTAGTACTGTAGTAGTGGAAAAGGAGTGTGGACATTAACTGGGTTGAAGTCAAGTGCGTGGCAGAGGACAGGGTTGTCTGGAGAGTCAGAGTTGCAGTTTTAGGCGACCCTCCTAGCACAGAGATAACTATGTAACGAACTAAGATACAGTGTACTGGTACTGTGGCACGTGTAGCTATGTGCACTGAATGTTCCAGAAAGTGACTGGGCTCTCTGACTGTAAAGAAGGGCAGGATAATTATTGCAAACGTAGATCAACCTGCTGATAAGAGATGAATTAACTTTTTTATTAAGTGATTGCTGTTTTCTTTATACTTTGTAGAGTTCTTGATGGACTTTTTAAACTGTCATCGGAATTGTTTGGTATAATCATTAAGGTTTGTTTGAAAGCCTCTTTCAACTTAAAAGTTGTCATTGTTGTGATTGTTAATGTTGATGTCGTAGATATTGTATACATGTATGTATTTTAGCAGGTGCACGAAAACTCAATAATGATTTGATTTTGCTATGTAACTTTTTCTGCGCTTGACAGCGGTTAATTATGTTATCCCGCAATTAGCCCCGGCGCTTCATGTGTTTTGTGCTCTCAGTCCTCGCTACATGTTTTCACGTGTTTTGTCTCGGTTACATGGTTTCCCGCGTTCAGTGCCGGTTATCTATTTCTCCACGCTCACTCAGTGATCTGTTTGTCAGTGTCGCTTTCCGGCTCATGTTTTCCTGCTCCCAGTCTGGATCACCTCTTTATGATGACTAGCATTTCAAAACTGCATACTTTTAGACTTTGTAGCAATATAGTCATATCCCAAGAGGTTGTGGTTTTGTGTGCGCTAACTTTCTATAATTTTAGCCTGCAGATGGCGAGGCAGACGTGTGGCACCCAGATGTGAGATTTTTTAACATCATGGATGAAAATGGTAATAAAGAAAAACTACAAAATGATTTCTAATTTGTATTTTTATCGCAGTGGCCTTACGGTTATTGCGCTTGACTCCTGATGAATTGCGGTCATTTCGCCTCGTGGTCACTTTGCCCATACAAGAGTTACTTCGCTCCATACAGAAGTTACTTCGCTCCATGTAAGAAATCTGTAAAACTGGATGTGAACTTTTTGTTTTGATGTTAGAGTTAGACTGGTATTGAACTCATGTCAGTTCATAGTATTAAGTTATGCAGCTTCTAGTCGTTTCGCCGGTCGTTTCGCTATCAAATGTCCAGTTCGCTAACGTACTAAGACGATTCGCTAACGTGTTCTGAGTCGATTCGCTAACGTCCAGTTCGCTAATGAACTGAGACGATTCGCTAACGTCCAGTTCAGTAATCATCTGCATCTGAGACCATGCTGAAACGAACAAGTTGTCCCTTTCACTGAGAACCGAGCGAAAAGAGGTAACTTCTGTGTGGAGCAAAGTAACTTCTGTATGGGGCGAAGTGAATTTTGGTGGGGGCGAAATGACCGGATACCCTTCTGATAAAGTAGTCTGGGTTTGAGTCATGGCCAAGACATTGTGTTGTTTTTTGGGCACTGAAGACGCTTTACTCTCACAGTGCCCCTCTCAACCCAGGAGTATAAATGGGTGCCGGTGAATTTAATTCTGGGTGGTAACCTTGCAGCGGACAGCATGGACTAGCATCCCATCCAGGGGGGAGTAGAAATACTCTCAGTCGCTTCATGATACAGAAACCGGGATAAGCTCCGGCCTGATGAGCCACGTGACTCTATGCAGAGTATTTTTAGTGAGATCTTAAATTTTGTACCACTGGAGCTCTCGTGGTGACACATCGCGTATATTGGAGACAAACTTACTCGGTAAATTTATGTTGTACTTCACTTCATATTAATGTTTCATCATGACCAATGTTTCTCAAGCCATCTTGTTGATTATACCGTCTTTATTCTGTAACTGACGATGATGTTCGTAACATAGAAACTTGTCTTATAAATTAAAAAAATGTCGCAATCTTCTTAAAAGTCACGATTTGCTTTCCACTGTCTCGACCTTTATTATTCCATCTTTACATGAAGCGTTAACTTTACATTTTTGATTTATTTTCCACTTTATTAACTTGTCGATAAGCAACATTCAAATTGGAGGGTAGGTGCCAATAGCCCTTTTCACGGTTAGTTTTGCTCATTTGCATTACAATGTAATCCAACGTGGATGCGAGGCAATTTCGGGCTAAAACTGCAAAATAGCCCGAAATTGCCTCACATACATGCCAGATTTTATTGTAATGCAAATGAGCAGAGCTAACCGTGAAAAGGGCTATTGACAGCAGAGCAGGCAATGAGCAAGCGAGTGTAGGCAAAATGCAAATCAAAATGGCAACCTCCCACGGATAACCCCCCTGACACCTGTTACACTGAATTCCTAGTGGAAAATAAGTATATACTTACCCGGCTGGATGCAGGGGCCCATAATGAACCAGCAAACAACAAAGCTACATGTACGCAAAGCAAGACGACTAGGGCCCTCCTGACTAGGGCAAAACTACACAGCATAGGGGATCATCCGCTGGCCAATCGCAGATCACCCAGTCGACTCTGCTTATTGATAATCTCATGCATTCTCTTCAGGGCGTCACATGGCCTCCTTCTACTTGGATCCATATTCCCGACCGGCGGAAAAGCGCGGGGGAGCCTGGATGGACCAATGTCTTGGTAATTTATTTCACTAGTTTGAGCGTTTCGTGACCTACAGTAATAGTAAATATATAGAGGATATTACATGACCGCGCGTGGATATGAATTTTATCTTCGAGTGTTCAACTCGATATCTCACGAGTGAGATATCGAGTCGAATACGAGAAGATAAAATTCATATCCACAAGCGGGAATGTAGTATTCTGTTTATTATATAAACACCGGATAAACTCCTGTGAAAAAGGCGCGATTTATTATGTAACCATAACGACGGTGATCTCTTCACGTGTGAAGATATGAAGTTTTCGCGGGAAAGCTCACTTGGTATTTCACTGGTGTTTATATAATAAATAACACTAATATATTTAGCTGTGACAGGAAAATGGTTCATTGTATTGATATTTTTGTCATTGTGAGCACCTCGGCAAAGAGTTAATCACGCATTTCAGAGCTCCCGGGTGCCATAGGCGATTAACTTTTGCCTTTGGGTGACTGGAAAAACTTACTTTTTTAACATAAGCTTAAGTGCTGGACACCCAGGATTTCATGGCTAGGAACCTTTGGGCTCCTCTAGTCATAATTTTTCTTATACCACATCTGATCCTAGCATTTTCAAAGGAAAAGATTTAATTGAGCTTCGCAGAGCAAGTCTTAAGTCTTTAGGGAAGGTAAACAAACTATTTGTCGTTTTCTGCACGCAGGCAAAAGTGAAGTGCTCAATAGAAAGCCTGTAGCTTACCTGGTTTGTAATCAGTCTCCTCCCGGGGCTGACGGTACACCTTCTCTTATGACATTCAGAGATGTCGAGACGCTCTTTCATGAGGTGAGCAAGGCCTTATTTGAGGAACTGAAAACTATTTTAGAATTTATCGCCGTGTCCCAGATTTTGTTTCGTGATCACGGTTTTGACAGAGATAAACCAGACAAACAGCTTCAGAGAACCGCGAAATTCGTTGGTAAATGAATATAAAGTCAATTTTTAATCGACGTTTCCCGGGGCGTCGTCTTGCTTGCTGATGATTTAAACTCCCTATTAGCATTACCTGACCAAGGCGAAGGAATAAGGTTACTCTTTCTTCTGGTTTCTAACATTAACAAACAACCCAAAAAAACAATGAGTGAATTGTAACCTTATTTTGTTTTTCTTTCTTTAGTTTGGCCATGGCCTTCAACACATGTTAACTACTGTACCTTATTCAGATGCCGCTGGAATACACAACGTAGAATGGGAT
The DNA here is from genome assembly GCA_019787425.1 of Platygyra sinensis. NCBI lineage: Eukaryota > Metazoa > Cnidaria > Anthozoa > Scleractinia > Merulinidae > Platygyra > Platygyra sinensis. Next base: position 68,342 of record JAHPZR010056021.1, on the reverse strand, counting down.
GCAGTAAGTTCTGTTACTTTTTTCCTACGTTTTCACACGGAAACTCAGAACTCAGTCATTTGGACCGATTATGCAAAGTCACATTACGGAAACATATTGCGTGGGGGTGAAGCGGGAGTCAACCCTCGCGTGTGCACACAAAGCGAACATGCATGTATCCTGGGAGAGTGCGCAAGTTGCTGCAGTCGAAGAAGATGTTGGTGTATTTTTGCAGTGTGAACATCCTGACATAATCACATAATAAACAATTATTGGATGAGGTTGAGCATGATATCATGAATGATCAAAACCGAGGTCTGTGTTATCTGTCGAAGCCGAAGGCCGAGGCAGATAACACAGACACGAGGTTTTGATAATTCATGATATCATGCGAAAACCGAATTCAATAATTGTTTTATTGTACATTTTCACATAATTCGTCCTCAGAGACAGAAGCGAAGCGTTCAGCCAATTTGTTTCTGAGGAGAACACTCACCAGGCAGACGTTGAACTTGACATGATAAATGCAATGTCTGCAGCAGATATTGCATTTATCATGTCAAGTTCACAAGCTATTGTGAATTGATTAAATGTTCTCGACCAATCAGATTTTTCATAGTGAGTCTGATGTATAATAATAAGATATTCGCAAAAGGAAAACGCCATTCTTCTTTACTTTGAAAAGCCTTTCAAATAAGCAGCAATTATTTTTTACTTCATAGTCACTTAAGCGACTTGTAACGATATGTAAGAAACAAAAACTGATCTTTCAGTTTCTTATGTCTTCGTGTCGGACTCGGTGTCTACATTACAGGCATAAGCGGTCATGTCGTTACATCATTATGTTGGTTTGTCGTTTGTGTCATTATGTCGCTTGTCTTCACCTGACCAAACAAGAGGTTAATGAGCAAAGCGATGCACGTTCGTCATATATCTTTGCACATCGTAGCTCTCCTCTGCAAAACAACAACGTGAACCGAACAAGTTTTGTGTGTTTTGCAGAAAGCGAGCCGCCTTGTCTAACTTTTAGTTTTTACTTGGTGGGATTGATCTCTGGGAAGTAATTAAAACTAGAAGAATGTCTACAATTCCATGAATATATTGCAGGTAGAACTTCCTTCCCAGTTTATGGAAAACTGGCTGTATGACAAGACCACAATGAATTTGGTCAGCGGCCATTACCGCACCAACGAGACTCTCCCGGATGAACTTTTCCAACAAGTTGTCAAAGGTAGGTTAAACTCAACGATCGATGCCCTGGTAACAGTTGTAAGGTACGCAAGTATAATATCAGTACTCATTCTGTTCTCCTGGGAAGACTTCTAAAACAACATGTAGTCCATTTCTGCTCAGAGACGCATCTGGAGAAGCATAAAACAGACGTGTAATTCGTGTCAGACATGTATGATATTTTAAGATTAATGCGAAGTGTCAGAAACAGACGAAATTATTGTCCGTGTTCGCTGTCTTTTTGGCTAAGTTTGAGGAGAAATCATCTAAAATGAAAAGAAACCAGTACTGGAAAATCTCTGCGTCTTGAAGAGCATCTTCTTTTAGATTATTTATTCGACTTTCTTGAAAAAAAGAAAGACAAATACGATCATTTGATGGAAAATAATTTAAAGGTTCATGTTTTGTTTTATACAATTAAAGGAATTGACAAAAGCTTGTGAAAAAATAATTCATGGCTGGTCTGATGTGGCGTTTCGACCCGGTCAAGAGACTCTTCAGATACCTTTCAGAATTTAATATTGTTTTTTTTTTCGTAGCTCGTAGATTTATGGCTGGTTCACAGATGTTACGTCAGCTGTACTTCAGTGCTCTGGACATGGAACTACACACCAGGTATGAAGCGCAAAAAACAGCTCTTGACACGAACGTGAGAAGGCACGGGTTCGACTCTAGATCAAGCAGTCTATGTGCGAACCGGTTTGTAGCGCTGCTGACCAGGCGGGGGTTTTGTGTTAAGTTCTTGGGAAAATTTCTTTACTGTGTCAGTATCTCCCTCCAAATAGGAGTAGAAGTAGGGAAACTTGACACAATGCTTTGGTTGGGGGAGATGGGTGGGGGAGATTAAGCAGTCCATGTGCGGACCGTCTTAAAGGACCGCTGAACGGGTTATTGTGCTATGTTCTTGAGAAAGTCGCTTTATTGTCATAGTGCCCCCCTCCAAATAAAACTGAGTAGAATTAGGGAAACCTCAGTGGAAAAAAAAACGCTCAAAAAATTAAATGGTTTGGGGAGAGACTGGGCTGATAAGCTACCTTCCTTGGGATTCAGGGGAGTACTAACAACAACTGAGCAACAGCAAGAGTCGTAGGTTATGTCCCAGCCGATTGCGGATGGAAAAAAATAATTCGATCGCGTAGCTTCCGCAACCCTCGCCGCTTGTCGATCGCGTTCTTTTCGCGTTAAGTGTAGACCGCTTCTTTTTTCAATTGCACTGCTCACAGCCTAGACGAATCACGAAGAGCAAGTATTAAGTTACCGCGCTGTACATCTATCAGTTGTTTCTCGTTACAAGTTACGACTTGGACCAAACCAGGCACCCCTCTCAGTCTGTACCTGTTTGCATTCGTCAGTTTCTTAAGCTGAGAGGTTTAACATGGAAGTTGTTGTACCCACAGTTCTGAGCCGTGGCGCGCAGTCCTTGAGAGAATCGCCGATGACTACACAGTGCTTAAACCACTTGATCAAGACAGGTTTCCATGTTCGTTTCTTCATATTTTTGCGTCTGGATATGCTGCTGGTTACTACTCTTACAAATGGGCTGAAGTAAGTTAGCTTTTGAGTTTTTTGAAACTTATTATTGAGTGCAGGGATGAAGCAGTTTTAAACTGGACTCCTGTTATAGCGAGCTGTTTTCCACTTACTTTCAGGTGATGTCAGCTGATGCTTTCAGTGCGTTTGAAGAAGTCGGCTTGGACAACAGAAATGCATTGAGTGAAGTAGGAAGAAGGTAATTGATTATAATCTCGTACAATAAAGCTGCCAAATAATAGCCATGTTAATTATTTCATGCAGAGGCTGCAGACCAATGCATTCAAATGTCCTCATAACGGCCACCTTTCTTCAATGAGAAGTCAGCAGGAAGTTTTAAAACACTACAGTGAAAACCTCACCAATGGCTTTTAACATGTGATATACACCTTGTTTCATATCTGAGCCTTCCTTTGTGGCCGGTATACGAACTCCATACACCAAATACCTTTTTTGCTGTCTTTACGGAAAAATTGCTACGGCAGTTGTAAAACAACAACGTGAAATGACCAAGTTCTACGTCGTCTACGGAACGTGGAGGACAACGGTTAATTCAAGTTTTCGTATTGCCATTTGGAATTGAACGCCGTCGTTGCATATTTAGTTCAAGCATGATTTTAGAGCCATTGGCAAACTGACCATCAGTCTAGACAATCGCAAATTTCGTTGGTAAAATATAACTTCATCAGTGCAGAGTGCACTATTGGGATGGTTTGGGGGTCGACGCCGCTAAAGCACTATGGCCGTAAGGCACTATGGCAATAAGGTGTAAATTTTAATGTTTGTTTAATTAATTAATTCCAATTAATTAATTAGCCTTCTTTTGAGGGAGTGGGGTGGGTACCTTTGATTGCTACGTAAAACGAACTACACTTACATTTCGTTCTGTATAACATCACAAAACTATATATGGTTCCAATATTCTCGTTTTATCCTAGTGGTACTATTCTTTCAAGAACAAAAACAAAAAGCTCGAATCGCATGCGCAGGTTGATTATCATTAGTGTTAAGTAAATGTTAGGTAAACAATACATTTCATACACAATTATACAGGAACGTTAAGTGCTTTTCCTTGTGGTTGAACACAGCATGTAAGACGCATGCGCTCTAGCCTTGTCAGCATGATACATTCGATTCTCGAATTCAATACCACACTCTCAACTCGTCTTAACGGGCGATAGCAGTCATATTTCAGGTAATTAATATCAGTTCTCCCTTTTAGTGCAAAGAACGCTTTTGGGACAGCGTATCTTTTGGAATCATCCCTAGCTTGGTTCAAAAATGTCGTGTGCTGTTTTCAAACTATTTCGTGTTTGCTAAGCTTTTAACAGGGAAACGAATGGATCTCCTCAGCCGCTTGTTTATTTTCTTCCCTATGAAAGAGAACAAGAAGTTCACAAATGTGTTCACCCGAACCATTTCCGAATTAGCGGCATTAAAATTAGTAATGTCGTGATAAAAGAAACTTCTCAAATGTTGCTGCAGACACTGTTGCACTTACGGAAACCGCAAATAAATTTAGTCAGTCTTTGAGGAGACCCATTCACCGATGTAGGACATAACATCGGTCAAGTTGAAACGCTTCTCGGTTGTATTAATCGATATCATTGTGTATTTTGAACTGGTTTACTGTTAACACTAGCGGTGGCAACATAATGAGAACGTGCTATTCCGAGACAGGACGTGACTATTTGATAATTAAATTAGTAATTGTTTATCGATGATATAAAAATTTTTTGTCTCTTGAATGAAACAAAATCATTCCTCTTCCATTTTTTTTCAGAAGTTAGTAACATTATTCATTTTTCTCCAGCAGGAAAAAAGCGAGCAAATCTTCCTTTGTATGTTTTTGAGAAAACAAGAGTATCATGTTACAAACTTTGCGAGAAAAACAAAAGTATCAAGTTACAAATGTTAGCGTTGAAAAAACAAAACTATCACGTTTGCTAGTTCAAAGTATTAATGAATTTAAAATGAACGAAATTCAACGTAAAACACCACAGTAAAGTTTAAAACCATCTTGACAAGTAGTAATTGTAACTTATTTTTGGGCCTTGAACTAACAAGTTACATACAGGCAGCAGATGACTCAAAACGTACTGATAGTCCTGAATAACACTCTGCACTATCTGAGATTGTCTCACTAGTTATTAGTGCAGAGTGCACTATTGGAATGGTTTGGGGGTTGACGCCGCTAAAGCACTATGGCGATAAGGTCTAAACTTTAATGCTTGTTTAATTAATTAATTTCAATTAATTATTTAGCCTTGTTTTGAGGGGGTGGGGTAGGTACCTCTCATTGCTACATAAAACGTACCATATATACATTACAGTACTGCTTACGTAACGTCAGAAAAGTATATATGGTTTCAATATTCTCTTGTTATCCTTGTGGTACTATTCCGCTCTTAAGAACAAAAGTAATTTGCTCGAAGCGCACGCGCAGATTGATTAGCATTAGTGTTAACTATATGTTAGGTAAACGATACATTTCATACACAATTTCATACACACTCGAACGTTAAATGCTTTTCCTTGTGGTAGAACACAACATGTAAGGCGCATGCGCTCCAGCACTGTCAGCATGATACAATCCGTTCTCGAGTTGAGCATTTATGCGTGCGATACCACCACACTCTCCTCTTAACGGGCGATAGCAGTTATATTTCATGTAATATCAGTTTTCCTTTTTAGTGCAAAGATCGCTTTTGTGACAGCGTATCGTTTGGAATCATCCCTAGCTCGGTTAAAAAATGTCGTGTGCTATTTTCAAACTATTTCGTATTTGCTAAGCTTTAAAGAGGGAAACGAATGGATCTCCTCAGCCGCCTGTTTAATTTCTCCCCTTTAAAAGAGAACAAGAAGTTCACAAATGTATTTACCCTAAACATTTCCGAGTTAGCGACATTAAAAGAACCCGGTAGTAATGTCGTGACAAAAAAAACTTTTCAAATATTGCTGCAGACACTGTGGCACTTACGGAAATCGGAAATAAATTTAGTCAGTCTTTGAGGGGACTTATTCACCGATGTAAGATATAAATAATATCGGTAAAGTTAAAACGCTTCTCGGTTGTATTAATCGATATTATTGTGTATTTTGAACTGGTTTATTGTTAACACGGTACCAACGGTGGCAACCTAATAAGAACGTGCTATTCCGAGACACGACGTGACTATTTGATAATTAAATTAGTAACTGTTTATGGATGATATGAAAATTTGCCTCTTGAATGAAACAAAATAATTCCTCTTCCATTTTTTCATAAGTTAATAACATTAGTTCATTTTTCTCCAGCAGGAAAAAAGCCAGGATATTTCCTTTGTATGTTTTTTGGGAAAACAAGAGTATCATGTTACAAACTTTGCGAGGAAAACAAAAGTGTCAAGTTACAAATGTTGGCGTTGAAAAAATAAATTATCGCGTTTGCTAGTTCAACGTATCAATGAATTAAAAACAAACGAAATTCAACGTAAAACACCACAGTAAAAATTTAAAACTGTCTCGACAAACAGTAATTGTAAGTTATTTTTGGGCCTTGAACTAACAAGTTACATACAGGCAGCAGATGACTCAAAATGTACTTACAGTCCTGCATAACACTCTGCACTATCTGAAATTTTATTGTCTCACTAGTTGAGTTATTTTTTTTGTAAAAAAAATACCTCTTAGTCGGCGCGTCAAGTATGTTGTGGACGGGTCAATGGATCAGTGAGTGAGTGAGTGAGTAAGTGAGTGAGAGATGTGTGTATGTCACACCAATCAGACCGGGTCTACTATAAACAGCCAATCATATTTCTGGGTGTAAAGGTAAATGGTATATGAGAGGATTTGATCCCGATACAGTTCAGAACGGCCTTATTTATTCTTCTATAAAAGAGGAGGAAGTATTCATATATTGGGTTTACTTCGGCAAATTCGGTGGGTTAGGTTGAGGATTTTAGTTATGGACGAGATGAGCCTTGAGGTTTGAAACAGTGCGTGAGCTAGTTGTATGCAAATGAACGAGATGTTATTTTTAGTTACAAAGGTAACTTGATATTTTTGTTTTTCACAAGGAGTAAATTCAATTAGACGTCACGCATCGTTGCTTCTAGTTCTTAGTTTTTAGGGGAGACAAGACTATTTTGATTCGAAAGAGTTCGAACGTTTACAATAGGTACAGGTAACGATTGTTTTGTTCTTGTTGCATGCAAATATAGACAGATATTTTTATTTTTTAGTTACAAACAGTAATTTGACACTTTTGTTTTTCACAAGGGAGTAAATTCAATTAGAGCTAACCAATCGTCAGCACCTGTTCCCACGAGATGCTTGCTATTTTAGTTACAAATGGTAACTTGACACTTTTGTTTTTCGTGTCGGAGAAAATCGTTCGCACGAGATGTTTGCTATTTTTAGTTATAAATGGTAACTTGACACTTCTATTTTTGCTATGGGAATAAATTCAATGGGAGCTTACAAATTGTCGGCTTTTGTTTCCAGGATATTAAACAAAAAAGAAGCTTTCATTTCTAAACTGTTTTTACGTCTCTGCAGTAGCAGCTTATAGCTTTATTTGATGACATTCATTTCAGTTCGATATTTTTTGAAGACTGCGTGGTGTCAAGTTAAAGTGCAAAATCAGACTTCCTTTGTATCAGAAAGTTTTTTTTTTTTCTGTGTTATGAAAAGCTGTTAACCTTCTTCATATGTGAAATTTAGAGTGGAGTAATGTGAAGTTCTTGTAAAAGGAGCAGCGGAACTCAACTTGGTCAGCGATATAAAGCAGGACATACCTAAATTCGGCACTGTCTTCACTCAAACTGGAGCAACTTACGGCGAAAATACTTCAGCAAAATTCCAACAGCCATAAAGGCGTTGAGTTGTGGGCCAAATTAAAAGCATAAACGATTTCGGACGCCATTTCCCCTGCGCGACATCCGCGAAAATCCTCGCAGCAATGTGCGCGCGTGTGCCGCAGGTGATGGCGCAATTTGTTCTAAAAATAGAAAAATTGTCCCATATCATGGCGCCAACCCCAATACTAAAAATGGCGCGCGCTTACGGTCTCCGTCCCTGATTATGGCTCCTGGTGCGTCGTAATATGATTCCAAGCACCCTGAGAGCGTCTAAAATAAGCTTGCTGGTAAATGCCACTAAATTTTATTGGGTGATCCGTTATTTACCCGAATTATAAATTTGGGCTTTATGTCGAGTAGAAACTGAACAAGATAGGAATTGTCATAGAGAGAAGGGTCTCCGTCGGTGGCAGTCTTTGTACATTGACGGTTTTCGATGTCCAAAGGCTAACCTGGCTCTTCTAAATACTTTTTCCAACAGATACGAGACTAATTCCAGATCAACACCAAGCCATTTTCAAACTGATACTGTTACAAATCACCAGTACGTGTTCTTTCCGGCCTTCGTATCAAAACAGTTTATACCAATGTTGCACACTTACTTCCGTCTGCTTCTCGCTTGCGAACGGATTGGACCACATGTTGTTAAAAGATGTTAAAGGATTGCCAAAAACTCACCGCAATAGGTTGTTGCTTTTGTGCTACTAATTAGTCTTCTCAGAGATTTTGATCTAGGCAAAAAGCGTGCGCTCTCACCAGGGCCAAGTTGAACAAAAGATGGGTAACTAGCCTGCGTGCCTGCTAGCAGGTTTCCGTGTTGGACCGGGGTCGGCTTCATCCCTTCAACAGTTTCCGAGAAAATCGACGCTGAAGTCACAAATACGGCTTTCTCAATATGATCGGTGCCAAACTCAGCGACCAAAGGAATTCAAGGAATGCAGGCCGTTTCAAATCTACCAATCAGCGCTTGGTTTCCCACGGTTTTCCCACGGGAAGCAAAAAAACTCCAGAAAGCCAAGCGCTGATTGGTAGATTTGAAACAGCCCGCATTCCTTTGGTCGCTGAGTTTGGCACCGATCATATTGAGAAAGCCGTATTTGTGACTTCAGCGTCGATTTTCTCGGAAACTGTTGAAGGGATGAAGCTGAAATTCGGCGAAGAGATAGAGAAAAAACTCATCTATCAAGATCCGTCGCCATTCAGGTGAGATTTTCGGTATTTTTGCGTTAATTCCAATTTGAAGTGGAAGAGGTCGCTGCTGACGGCCGCGAAGTTGCAAGCCTTGTCTCCTTCTTGTGTCTATTAAACTGTAACCGCCCAAAAGTAATTTCGCTGTAAGACGCTTTAGACGGCCCAGGAAGGCGAAAAAACACCATAAGTGAGTCGACTATGGTTTCATTTAACTTTATTGGGATATTCAGGCCGAGATGTGATATTCAGGCCGAGATGTGATTATTCATAACTCTCATAGATTCTCTATATAAACCAAGAACACATAGAGTGGTCTGCCTGTGACCATTCTTGGCTTATCGGCCATCGGAATATCTGACTCGACTTTAGCCACTGACGTTACTTTGGATCGTTCAAAAGAATACATTTGCTTTGTATATTGATCTCGACACATCTAATTCACTTCCTGGTTGAATAATATTGATGAATTTAGTCAACTATTCTTTGTCAAGTGTAGGCGGGCTACTTGTATCATCATCTCTGGTCTGAAACACGGCAAACTGGATATTCGATTGGGGTAACCGTTAGATTATAGTCTGCGCTAGATTTTGTCAAGAAAATGGAGCGAGCGAAGGAGAGACACTGGAGCAACCACGCGACGAAAACATCTTGAAGAAATTCCCAAAACCCTTCAGGCAGGTTTTATATCAATTCATGTTTCATCGAATTCGTTGGCCAAAACATTATTAACGAACTGGAGGTAACTGGAAAGATGATAAAAGATACTTTTGAAGCCGATTTTCTCTCTCTAAAGCCTGTTTGAACCAAATACTAGAGCCCTCAAAATTGCCAATTTTGTTTTTTTTTTTGCAATTTTCCCCATTTGTCTCCAGCAACCATTGCCAGAATATAATTTTCCCCAAATAGATTTTATGATATTTAGAAACTTCAATATCTATTTAAGCTCTGCTGCTAATTTGGTTTATGTGGAAAGAGTACTTTTAGAGAAATTACGAATATGGTTGTGCCTGTTTTTCCTGCTTGTCAAAATGGCTGAAAGGGGACATAGTAAAACGAGCATTTTCTTCTTGTCTATAAAACCCAAAATATTTTAACGGCCAATTTTATAAACTGGGAGAGTGGCTCTATCATCTGTATGAATTTCATTTGAATTGGTTCGCGTGGACCCAAGAACCAGACTCGTTTATTTTTACTTCTTGAGTGAATTTTTTGGTCAAAACATAGACTTCTGGCCGACGCGTTCAAGTGGGGTTACCATGGCAACGATGCATTTGCCAATCTAAAAATATTTTAAGAAAAGTACTAGTGAGCAGCACACAGCAACGAATCTTGTTAACTCTTTTATTTATCCGACCGGTTTCGTGTGATTACTACACACTTCGTCAGGGATTAAACAAGATAGTATGAGGAACTTATTTTATACCTAACATTACACGCCTAGCAGGATTTTAGTAATATCCTGCACGTATTTCTTGTGGGTGTTTTTGCTGTTCACACCCTGCATGGAACGTTCTTTGTACTGTATAGTTAAGGTATAAAATAAGTTCCTCATACTATCTTGTTTAATCCCTGACGAAGTGTGTAGTAATCACACGAAACCGGTCGGATAAATAAAAGAGTTAACAAGATTCGTTGCTGTGTGCTGCTCACTAATACTTTTCTTAAAATATAATATTCTTAAAATATTGCATTGATAATCGTGAAAATTGATAATCGATGAAATCGATAATCACAAAAAACTTGGGCATCGATTGTTCATCGATTATCGATATCAATCGATTAATTGGCATCGATTGTCATCGATTGATCGATTGATTTTCCGATCATCGGTTTCATCGATTGTTCACGTCCTGCTGTAATATGTAACCAATCTTCTTAATTCTGAAATTGTTTGTAACTGTAAGGCTTTGTCACGCTATGCCTAACTTTGCAACACTTTCCTAAAACAAGGCCAAGTGTATCCCTAACAAATATTCCCTGCCTTGCAGGCATAAACGAGGAAAGGGTAGCATGAAGGCCAAAAATGTAAAGAGAAAGGCAAGAAACACTAACCTATAGCGAGAAACAGACTGTTTCCAATAAGCAATACACTTTAATCTCCTTCACCCGCAAAAACTCCATTCATTAGCCTTGGCATTGTTTCCTCCTCCAGGTAACATTTTACAAGGCATTTTTTTGGTCGTGACATCGTCGCCTTTTCCATATTGCCGAAGCTAATGTTCCTTAGCTTTATAATTTTCAATTATAGCACTCCACGAAAGGTCTCCTCTTTAAAATTGAACGAAAGCCCATCCTCATGCTGCGATACGCTATGCTGCCGCACGTCCTTCTAGTCTTTCCATGTCCATTTGTCGCAGCTACTGCTGCTTAGCTTGACAAATTTCAATTTTACAACTCCACGAATTGAACCAAAAACCATCTTCGTGCCGCGTTAACCACCATATGTATGAACTCCATGTTGTCGGACAAAAAATTCGTCTTTCTAGTACCCCGCTAAAACCTGCTGAACCTACACCACGAAGTGCCTAGGACAAGAACCATACTAAGCAGGGGAGGGATAGGAGAAACGATTTAATCGGTTTTAATGAATAAATTAATCAGAATCGAGTGAGTGAGTGAGTGAGTGAGTGATCGAGCGCCATCCGATCGCCTTCTATACTCATGGATGTTACGTAACATCCATGAGCAAAAAAGGATATTTAATGGTGTGGGCAAACTATATGTCTCCTTGCAACTCTATTGTTGGGCTGTACTTTAAGGGTACTTGTGACGTCATATCAGTTACCATGGCAACGCACGAGGTCCACGAAAGCGTCCTCTAAATTTCAGTTCTTGTAAATTATCTGAGAAACTAATTCGGTGACCTACCATTTTTGTCTCTTTGTTGGAAAGTTCCCTAAACTCTCTAACTTTTCACACAGTATGGAAAAATATTATCTAGTAGAATTAAATATATTTAAAGAAAACGCGTTTTATGGCTTACAGAAAATTCCACTCGATAATTTTCCCCGAAACTTTTAAATCTGAAGTGCCATCGCGAATGGTGCGTGTATGCAAAAAATCAAGATAGGTCACCGAGCGAACTTTCGAGCTAAAAGCAAATGTTTTCCGCCGATTTTATTTCCGGTTCGCGCGATTTTACGCAGCATTAACTTCCGGTGTGCTGATTTTAATACTGATTCAGCTGACGTGTGCATCTTAGTTATGGCGTGTGTAGATTGCGCGCGCGCGTGCAGCTAAAAACTCTTTCGAGCCTCCTTAAAAAAACTTTGCCATTAAGGTAATTCCTTAGTATTGCATTGCGCATACCTACTGCGCACGATTTTCGCGTCATCAGCGCGCGCACATGAGCGCGTGCACGTGCAAAACGTAAGAGATTTCCCTCAAACTAAGCTCGATAACGGAATAAATTCTCCTTTTCTCTTAAACGAGCTCGGTGACTCCCGATTTTTATTTCAGGTATTTGCTAAGAATAGTCTAATGAAGAACATATTTTAAGAGGAAAAAAAGTTTGATAGTAGAACATGATTTTTTTTTTGAAAATAGTTCCCAACTGGGTGTATTTTGGCCAAGGCGAGGACTTCAAGTTAACCAGGGGACTGTCCGAAAAAGTCCAATATCCCCGCAACCAGGCAATCAAAAACGGCTTAAATGAAACAATACTGCTTATGTCAATAAATGAAGCTTTACTTTCAAGACAAAACTTTGTGCCTTTCAAGTAACCAAGATTTAATTCTGTATGAAGGTGATTCGAAATTTTAACGCGCAACCAGTAAAATACCCCATTTTAAGAGCCTGCTGACGCTTAAACAAGCACGGTGACCCCAATTTTTTGTTGCATTTTTATAATGTTCATATCATGAATGTTCATTAAGCCAAGTTTCAAAAAAAGTTTGATAGTAGAACAATTTCAAGGGAATTACCTTAAGATGGCTTAATAGGGTTATGCAAGATTACGAAGCGCGCGCCAGTGGCCTCAATCTAAAGTTAATATTCTCGTTCTTTTTGCTATTTTCCTTATCAAAGCTACTGAAACATAACAAACAAGGGCCAAAATTTGCTGTTCAACAGTCACCTCTGATATCAAGGCTTTTAGTCTCAAATTAAAACTACTCAAACATCGCCATTTTTTGACGTCTGTTCGGCTTTGATTTCAATTTTCTTCAGTTTCCTTCGGTAAAATTTTCTGATATGCCCAAACCGGGTAGAGTCTGGCAAGAAGAAACTTTTAAAATCGAAAAAAGTAGGGGTTGTCAAGGTAGTTTTTTCGTTTTTAGCATTTTTGTGTTTTTTTGGCTGAGCGAAAACCTTGTCTTACAAATTTTTCTAATAAATTGAAAGCAAGGAAAGCTAATCAGGAATAACTTCTCTGCCAAATCTTAACGAATTTCACCGCAGGAAATGCGAGAAATCTGATAAGGATTTTTCTATTTTTCACCTCAATGGCAATTACGCCATCAGAATAGGAACTCGCCAAGATCGCTATGTGAGCATGCGCGAATTTTCGAACCACGCGGTTTTGTCGATGAGCGACTCGACAATGGCGGTCTCATCAAAATACACACAAGACC
>JAHPZR010056021.1:40000-50000 GCA_019787425.1 Platygyra sinensis | reverse complement strand
GGACCTCTCCTCACCAATTTCTTTATGTGTCACATCGAAGACATCCTTCAAGTCAATGGTAAGCTCCCCGCCTACTATAAGAGATACGTGGATGATACACTGACCATAATGCCTAATGAAAACGAGGCTAGACAGTTCCTACAAGATCTGAACCAGATCCACCCTTGTTTGAAATTTACAATGGAACTTGAGAACAATGGCGTGCTACCATTCCTTGGCATACAATTAATTAATTTACTAAATCCATTTTGAAATCACTGGTGGTCCCTGTAATCTGATTGGCTCAAATTGGTGCAATTTATTCCCAAATTGCACCATTTTTTGCTCTAAATCACATCATTTTTCCAGCCAATGAGGAAGTTACACTTCAAACTTACGGGCTGTCGCGGCGCTTTCGTGAGCGCTTGCGCTACACTGCAGAACTCTCCAGTAACCAAAAATAGCGCGCGCGTACAACTTAATTTAAGGTCGTGCGCTGCTCTATTGCGTATTTTGATGTAAAAGCGTTTCCGGTTCTGCTTTTTATTTAAAAACCAGCTCAGTACTGCATCAATAAAATGTTTGAATCCACCAAGTTCTGTATTTGGGCGATTTCAAAATGGATGTAATAACACTTGCGGGCTGTCGCGGCGCTCTCGTGAGCGCTTGCGATACAGTAGAACTTTCTAGTAACCAATAATAGCCTGCGCGTGCAAGTTGATTAAAGGTCGCGCCCTGCACTATTGTGTACTGAATTAAAAGCGTTTCCGGTTCCGCTTTTTATTTAAAAACCGCCTTAGTTCTGCATCAAAATATTTGAATTGGCCAAGTCCTGTATTTGGGCGATTTCAAAATGGATTTAATAAAGTGGTAATTGAACTGAGTGGAGTGCAATTTTGGTCTGAAATCATTCTTGTGATTTCAAATCGAACTCGCGCTGCGCGCTCGTTCGATTTTGAAATCACGCGTATGATTTCAGACCAAATTGCACTCCACTCAGTTCAATTACCATTATAAATCACCCAATATCGAAACAAAGGTGTATGTTAAGCCCACCAGTACTGGCCTCCTTCTCCATTACGAAAGTCATGTTGACGCGAGATACAAAAGCAGTCTAATAACCACCATGTTACAACGTGCTTGGCGTATCTCGTCTTCATGGCAACACTTCACCGATGAGTGTGAACGACTGGAAATTATGTTTTGTAAGTTGAAATACCCTCAACATATGATCAAGGCAACAATCCGGCACTTCACCAACTCTAGAGTTACTGCGCAACAACATCCGCAATCGAACAATGATGAGAACTTGGTGAGAGTTGTCCTTCCATTCAAAGACCAACGCTCCGCTGATATCCTCAGAAATCGGCTTAAAGACCTTTCTTGCAAGACGTCCGTTACGATCCAACCCGTTTTTGTGAGCCAGAAAATCAACGACCTACTAAAGATCCGTGAAAAGAAACCGTCCATCGTTAATCAACAACGTGTTGTTTACAAGTTTTCATGTGACCTGTGTGATACAGGTTATTACATTGGTTATACGATGAGACACCTCCATGAGCGGGTTGAAGAACATAAACACAAGCAATCTTCCATTTGTAAACATTACATGTCAGAACATGGAACTATCCAAAGGGATCTGACTGAGAACATCACAGTCTTAAGAAAATGCAAGGGCAAATTTGAATGCCTTTTGTATGAAATGCTATTCATACAAAAGGAAAAACCACCTTTAAACATTCAAAGTGATTCCCTAAGGGCGAAACTGTTCATGTAAATGTGTATATTCGCTCCTTTAAATTTCAACACTGAATTTTTCCTGTCACTTGATAATGAGGACAAGATGTCCTCGAAACGTCGTGTAATTAACTTAATATCTCTTCTCTTTTTGTTAAGTTCTACATCTAAATCGTTGTTAATCAAAATACTAATACTAATACTAAGACTTACGCCCCATTCACACCAAAGCGTAAACATGTTTAAAAGCTGTTTAGTTTAACACGGTTAAAATTGTTTTTTTTTTTGGAAAAAAGCTGCTTTCTGACGTTTTTTTTTACTTCTAATTCAGCACAAATTAAAAGACACATTTAAGTTCATCTTAATCCTGCATAAAAGCCTGAGTTGCAGACTAAGTCTAAGATTAAGACTAATAATAGTAATAATAATAATAATAATAATGATAATGATAATGATAATGATAATGATAATAATAATAAAATGAAGTATAAACGTTCTCTGGTAAAAAGTTTTAAAAAGACTGAGTGTACAAAAGACATTATCGAAATAGTTTTCCGAGAGAATGTAGATTGCGAAACTGTTATTGTGTTCTAGGATCGTGCGAATGTCGCGCAGCTTATAAATATTAGAATAATTATTCAGTTTGCGAGTGTTATCGAATGGAACAGCAAGTGAAGAAAAAACCGTTCTAACAGTTCGATAGTTGTGTTATTTTTTTGGGGGTTGCCGTTTCGTCCCACCAAAAACTGGTAGCAGAGCGAGGTTTTGCACAAGTCCGTTCGAGAAGATGTCCGAAGCTGCAGAAAGTGCGGAAAGCGTTGAAGAAAGTGCGGGAACCACTGAAGACGAAGCCGATGCAAATGAGGTTCTGCTGGAGGAGTTAAAAAGGCAGAAACGTGTTCTGAAAATGCAGCTTACCAAGCTCTATACCCGTCTAATGAGGCTAATGTCCGATGAAACAATCGACAGGGAAGCAATTTTAATCGCCCTCGAAAACGTGGAGGAGAAAAAAATGGATGCAGTGCAAATTTTGGAAGACCTGATAGTTATTTACGAGAGAGTAAATGATAAGAAGAACGTCGAGCGATCGAATGAAGAAATCGACAAGATAATCGAAGCTACCGATAAAGAAATTGCCTCAGTGAAAGATTTTCTCTCTTCTTCCTCTCGGAAACCGTCGTCGATAGCTCCTGATAAACACGTGGAGACGAAACAATTGCCGCCGTTGGACGACAGTTTGCCGCCGAAAAATCCAGAAGCAACAGCGAAGCCTTTCTTTTCGCAATCGAAACAACCACCAAGTTCTTCTGCCGATAGGAAACTGGAACGAATTAAATTGCCCACATTCTCTGGTGACAAGACAAAGTTTGAATACTTCTGGACAGCCTTCGAAAGCATCGTGGATGACTCTGATGAGCCGGCGAAATACAAGATGATAAGGCTTAAGGCTTGCCTTCAGGGAAAGGCAGAAGAATCAATATCGAAGCTTGGCTTTTCAGAAGAAGCGTATGAAGAGGCCAAAAAAACTCTCAAACGAAGATTTGGTGGCGAAAGAAGACAACTTCAAAATTATCTCGAGGAGGTGAAGAGAATTAAATCAATTCAAGAAGGAAACGTACATGAACTCGAGAAATTTGCTGATACTCTCGCAAGCACGGTCGTTACTCTCCGCGAACATGGTCGGTGGAGTGAGTTAGATCCTGGAAGCCTTCTCTACACTGTTGTTCTGGAAAAGATTCCGAAATCTATGTTGTCAAGATTTTACCGTTGGGTAAAAGAAAGCGGTCGACTAGAATCTATTGAGACTCTTCGAGATTGGATAACTGAGGAATCAGAGTATCAAGTGAAAGCTGTGGAAACCGTGGAGGGGCTTCATGGTGCCAAAGGAAAGCCGAAGGAGGACGATAGGAAACGGTGGAATCGAACCTTTACTACCTTCAAGCAGAAGTGTTACATTTGCCAAGGAAATCACACAATCAGAAACTGTGAGGAATACAAATCTATGAGCGTTGACGACAGGTGGAAAATTGCTAAGGAAAAGAAACTATGTTTTCGCTGTTTGGCTAATAATCATCAAGGAAGGGACTGTAAGAGATCGAAAGAATGTGGAATTAATGGCTGCAAGAGAAATCACGACAGACTCCTGCATCAATTTCAGGAAATTCAAGCCCACGAAGAAACTGTCGTCGAGGAATCCTCAAATTCTTCTCTGCCCTCTACAAGAGCCTTTGCAACTGTGGCTAGTGACGAACCAGCTTTGCCAAATGCAGAGCAGGGAATCGAAGAGCACTCCCACCTTACCACGCTCGCTTCTGCGCAGAATCAGGAAAGTGCGTCTCTGCGAACAGTGCCCATTTGGTTGTCTGCAAATGGAAAGAAGATTAAAGTAAACGCCCTTTTGGATGATGCAAGTAGTGTTTCTTATGTAAACGAGGAGCTAGCTGGTGCACTTGGTTTGTCTGCAACATACGAGCAAGTCACAGTTAATGTTCTTAATGAGAGCGTGGAAACGTTCGATTCAATGCCTGTTAGCATGACGCTGGAAAGCTGTGATGGAAATGTGAGGATACCCTTTAAAGCTCTAACCTGTCCGCGTCGTGTAACTGGAAATTACAAGTCTGTTGTTTGGTCAAAATTTCAGGATCGATGGCCCCATTTACGCGTCTGCAAATTTCCAGAACCGCCAGCTGATCCTATTGTTGACGTGCTCATTGGCCAAGATCAAATTGATCTCCACTACTCAAAGTGTGACGTCAGAGGAAATCCGGGAGAGCCGATCGCCAGATTAGGGCCCTTGGGCTGGTCGTGTGTTGGTCCGCCACAAGGGAGAGCTGTTATCAGGAGCCACAGGACGAACCTGGCCTGTACCTTTTTCACCAGACCTCATATATTTGATGAAATCAACGAATCTTTGAAAAGGTTCTGGGAGATAGACACTTTAGGCATCCAAGAGGATGACGTGAAGATACTGTCTGGTGAAGAGAAGCTTGCATGGGACAAGACTCGCCTCTCACTCACTCATGACGGGGAGCGTTATCAAGTTGCGACACCTTGGAAAACTGATTGGCCAACGTTACCAAACAATTATGACATGGCCTACAGTCGTCTTAGGAATACAGAGAAGCGTTTGATTCGACAATCTTCGGTGGGAGAAGATTACCAGCGGGTTATTACCTCCTACATTGACAAAGGGTACATCCGCAAGGTGCATCAGACCGAGAACGAACCGGAAAACCCTTGGTATCTACCTCATTTCCCGGTATGCCGTCCTGAGAGGTCAACTACAAAAACGAGAATCGTATTTGATGCCAGCGCCAAATTTCAGGGAACATCCTTGAACGATCACATCCTGCCAGGTCCTAAACTACAGACAAATCTGTTCGATGTGCTTCTTCGTTTCCGTCGTTTCCCAGTAGCTATTGCCTGTGACGTCAGTGAGATGTACTTACAGATTCGGATCCCACCTGAAGACCGCCCAAAGTTCAGATTTCTTTGGAGGAATTTGGAAGTTGATCGCGATCCTGATGTATACGAATTTGAACGTGTGGTGTTCGGAGACGCATCTGCTCCGTTTCGTGCCCAATTCGTGTCCCAGGAGAATGCCAGGATCCACGAGGAGAAATTTCCCCTTGCTGCTGAAACCGTGATGAAGTCGACATACATGGATGACTCGTTGGATTCAACTAGGGACAATGTTAGTGCAGTCCAGTTGTTTCACCAACTTCAAGGCCTATGGGATAAAGCAGGAATGAAAGCTCGTAAATGGCTAAGTAATTCACCAGAGGTACTTACAGTCATTCCCCAGGAACTCAGAGCGTTTGAAATAGATCTTAACTACAATGCTTTGCCTTTGACCAAGACCCTTGGGGTTTTATGGAGTGCACAGGAAGATGTTTTCTCCTTTCATGTCGCGACACCTGTGGTGGAGGATGTTCTCACCAAAAGGTCTATCTTGGGAAGAGTGGCGGCCGTTTTTGATCCACTGGGCCTCGCAAGTCCATTCATAGTGCGAGCAAAGATCCTTATCCAAGATTTGTGGTCAATGGGGTTAGGCTGGGACGAACCCATTACTCGTGAGATCTCTGTTCGAGTAAAGGAATGGTTCTCGGAGTTGGAGGAGTTGAAGGAAATCAAAGTTCCCAGAAGCCTGCGAGAACCTAACGTGGAGAAATCGAGTTCTGTCCACACCTTTGTCGATGCGTCGAAAGATGCCTATGGTGCAGTGAGCTACCTGAGGTGTGAATACGACCAGGGCTGTTTTGGTGTCTCCATCATCGCGTCAAAAACTAAAGTTGCCCCTTTGAAGCCAATGACTACACCGCGGCTGGAACTGATGGCGGCCATTTTAGGTTTGAACCTAACGACGTCGATTGTGAGAGCCTTGAACATTCCGATAGCTGACGCCCATTTCTGGTCTGATAGTATGGATGTCTTATACTGGATCCGTGGCAGAGGAAGGCAGTTTCGACCATTTGTTGCGAATAGAATTGGAGAGATTCAGCGCCAGTCGAGCCCCGAGCAGTGGCAGTACGTAGAATCTAAAGAAAACCCAGCTGACCTGTGTTCCCGTGGACTAAGCGCCCACAGCCTAATGGAAAGCCAGCTCTGGTGGAATGGTCCACAATTTCTTCTGAAAGCTGAAAACGAATGGCCACGAACCAAGATTGAGGAGGGCTCGGAAGTGAAAAAGGAAGCGCGGAAGACCTTTCTTATTCTTCAACAACAGTGCTTTGTCTCAATTCCTATCTCTAAAGATCCCACATGGAAGCTGAATCCAGTCAACTGGTCAAGTTGGACAAGGCTGACGCGGGTGTCTTGCTGGGTCGTCAGATTTATTACTAATTGTCGTGCGAGACGCGAAGATCGGACTGTTGGCCCCCTAACCCCTGAAGAGATCCAGAACATTGAAGTTCAAGTCATTCGTGCTGCACAGCGGGAAGACTTCGCTGAGGAGTTTAGTGCCATTCAAGCAAACCGAGCCTTACCTAAGAAGAGCCGATTATTAAAGTTAACGCCAAAAGTCGACCCTGATGGCTTGCTTCGTGCTGACGGACGGTTACAGTACGCCGAAAATCTTCCCTATGATGTGCGTTTTCCCGTCATCTTGCCAAGAGGGAACTGGGTGACCAAATTGATCGTGAAACA
This sequence comes from Platygyra sinensis, assembly GCA_019787425.1. Lineage (NCBI taxonomy): Eukaryota > Metazoa > Cnidaria > Anthozoa > Scleractinia > Merulinidae > Platygyra > Platygyra sinensis. The sequence continues at coordinate 43,139 of JAHPZR010056021.1, read as the reverse complement.
CTATCACGAGGCTGGGCATCATATCACCGGAACCAATCATACACTTGCAAATCTCTCGACCAAGTACTGGATAGTAGCAGCACGAGAAGAAATACGAGATTGGGAAAAGTCATGCAATGAGTGCAGGAGACGCAAGTTGAAAGCCGCTGACCAAATCATGGCGCCACTACCGGATGTAAGAATACGTCAACCACTTCGTGCATTCGCCCATGTTTCCGTTGATTATGGAGGTCCCTTCATCACCGTCCAAGGTCGCGGGAAACGGCGACAAAAACGTTGGCTGTGCCTATTTACCTGTCTATCAAGTCGAGCAGTGCATTTAGAGATGGCTTACGGTCTGGACACCGACAGCTTTTTAAGGTGTTTCGTCCGAATGACCAGTCGCAGAGGATATCCATTAACAATCGTCAGTGATCGGGGAACAAACTTCATTGGAGCAGACAGAGAGCTTCGAGAGCTGGTCGACGGACTGGATCAGAATAGAATTCAAGATCAGACCGTCGACAAAGGAGTTAAGTGGTCGTTTAACCCACCTTTAGCGCCCCATTTTGGAGGAGTTCATGAAGTCATGATCAAAGCAGCTAAAAAGGCTATACGTGCGATACTCCGTAATGCAGATGTCAATGACGAAGAACTAACGACCGCCTTTGTAGGAGTAGAAGCCTTAATGAATTCCCGTCCACTTACGTATCAGTCAGCCGACCCTAGAGACGCTACGCCACTCACACCTAACCACTTTCTTCATGGCCAGATAGGAGGTGTCTCAGCGCCAGAATCGGTTGATGAAGTCGAGTTCAGCCCGAGGAATAGATGGAGGCGAGTTCAAGAGTTAATTTCACACTTCTGGAAGAGATGGATGAAGGAGTGGCTTCCATTATTAAATGCGCGCCAGAAGTGGACCGAAATAAAGCCAGATCTCAAGATTGGTGATATTGTGCTTGCCATCTCTCCCGATTGCCCCAGAGCACACTGGCCTTTGGGAAGAGTTCTGGAAGTGTTTCCAGGACAAGACGGCCATGTTCGAGTTGTCAAGATTCAAATTGGCCAAAACACTGTTTTGAGACCTGTGTCTAAATGCGTTTTGCTGGACTCCAATTAGGGCAAAAAATGTTACGTCTTGATAAGGTTGACAGAGTCAAAAGGGGGAGAATGTACAAAAGACATTACCGAAATAGTTTTCCGAGAGAATGTAGATTGCGAAACTGTTATTGTGTTCTAGGATCGTGCGAATGTCGCGCAGCTTATAAATATTAGAATAATTATTCAGTTTGGAGTGTTATCGAATGGAACAGCAAGTGAAGAAAAAACCGTTCTAACAGTTCGATAGTTGTGTTATTTTTTGGGGGGTTGCCGTTTCGTCCCACCACTGAGCTTTCGGCAGACTGAACTGTTGTCTTCAAGGGATAAAAACGTGTGAAGAATAGCAGAAAATAAAATATAACGGAGGTTTCGCATAAATTAAAAGATAAAAGTATGCGCGAAAAAGAATGAGAAAAATGCTAAGAAAATAAAGGCTCAAACGTCGCAAAACACGCGTGGACTTTTAGTCACGTTATTGACTTCAACAGTTCTAAGATCATCGACAAAGCGAACAATCGGAGTAGAAAGACATTGGAGTCATGGCACACGGCAAAAACTGTTGGGGCTGACAATAATTCGTGCCCGCTCCCAAGACAATACCACATTCTCTTAAAGAAACACTATTTTCTTAGTATTTTTAACATTCTTTTTCACACATACTTTTATCTTTTAATTTATGCGAAATCTCCGTTACATTTTATTTTCTTTCGCCTTTATTCTTCACACGTTTTTATCCGTTGAAGACAGCAGTTCAGTCTGTCGAAAGCTCATAGTCTTTTTCAAACTTTTTACCAGAGAACGTTTATACTTAATTTTATCATGAATCCTAGTAACGGATGTTCAATATTTTTGAATAATAATAATAATAACAATAATAATGAAATAATAATAATTATTATAATAATTATAATAATTATAATAATAATAGTTATTATAATAATAATAATTATAATAATAGTTATTATAATAATAATTATTATAATAATAATAGAATTTACATAGCGCTTATACATCGCTGTTCTAAGCGCTTTACAATGTTAAAAAGGACATAAGCTAGGACATAAAACTGTTTATGGGATCTCAACTTATGACAATTCAATTTATTAATTTAAGCTCAGTGTATTCTGCAAAAAATGATTGAAAAGGAGTAAATTGGCAGTAATGCCACTTCTATTTACGCAGTAAATTACATTTCAGGATGGAATTTCAATAACCGTGGAAACGGTAAGTTGTTAATTACAAATTAGTTACTAATAAACAGCACCGGCAAGTTTTCTTTCATTGCTTGTGTTGACGAAATGGATAGGCGACCACTGTGATATATACATGTTTTAGTAATACGTGTGAAAAGAAACATGGATCAATTAGTGCTCTATAGCTAATCGATAGAATGTATGTCAGAACAGATACTGTACCGAAAGGAAATCAAAGTTACATCCTGTTTCCTTTATTTAATCAAGCAACATCTACATCTTTTGTCAGTAATCTATAATCTTCAAACAATCTCGAACATCTTGGAGACGAAATGGATATGATCACCTCTTACTGAGTGATACATCAGTCAGTTTCCGCTGATTTGCATGCGAGGCTCTCTTTGAAGGTTCATCTTTCTGGTGAATCGAAAGTTTGGCTTCGTGTTCGATCGCGTTGTTAAAAATTATTCCTCGAGCCCGAATGGGCTATTGACTCAGAGCCCATGAGGGCAAGAGGAATAATTTTTTTTAGTAAAATTCAACTAGTTAGTCAAAAAAATATTGAGGCAAAACATCTTTCGCTAGTTAAAGCCATTGTTTTGGTTTTCAAAGCCGGCGCATTTCGCTACTAGTGGGTTATAACAAATAGCCTACTAGTAGCTCAACCAATCAGAACGCAGCATTGATAATAGACCACTAGTTGGATTTTACTAATAGCTGATATTCGGTGGTTCAGTATTCTAATTTTTAAAGATCCAAGTTTTGTGCATAAACCTGGCAGCTTTTATAAATATCGACGAGATACTGACTTAATCAGTCCTGATTCAAAAGATTGGAAATGTGCCGAAATTGATTCCCTGTTTTAC
>JAHPZR010056021.1:27500-37500 GCA_019787425.1 Platygyra sinensis | reverse complement strand
ATCCGTCAATATTTCAGCCCGCAACATCTACATGTCAGATAAACCGGATTCTGTTCAAAAAACAAAATATGACGAAATTTATTCACTGCTTCACGCTAATGTACAGTTCAAGCTACATTTAATGGAGTGTTAAGAGCGTTAAGCGAGAGGGAAGTGCTTCGCGATCGTCTTTGGCAGATAAGCTTATTTATTTCCATTTTAATATCTTTCTTCAAAAAAGCATAAACTAAAGGATTCACTGCGGAGTTCAGGACCAGGAATAATATGAGGATCAGGCCAGCTTTATCGGAGAAATTATCACAAGAAAAACTAATGCACAAAACCAAATAGTTTGCCACCGCGTAGCATCCCAAGAAAAACGCAACAATAGCGATTATGAAGGGAGCTGTGTTGTGTTTCTTGTGGAGACCTCTGAGCGAGTTTGCGGCGTTATCCGTGGATGAGTGGGTAAACTGAACTTGTAGTTCTATTGCAGTTTCTTCAGCTTCGTTATGAGACTGTGCTCGTGCAACAAATACGATACGAACAACAGCATAGAAGAGCAGCACGGAGCATACTATGTCAAAAGCAGAGACTCCAGTTAATCGTAAAACATTCAGAGCGGTGTCAGAGGTTGTAGCGTATACTCCCACAAGAAGTGACAGCGAGATTACAAAGGGAAGCAACCATGCTATGAAGATAACCATTGCAGGGCGTCTCTCAGTCATGGAGATATTGTATTTTAAAGGTTGAACGATGGCGATGTAACGATCCAAAGTCAAAGTACAAAGATTTGTGACTGAAGAGTGAAGGAAAAACCAGAAGAATGCCATGTACACCTTGGAGTTACACGCCACTGAGTATTTGTTACAGAAATAACTGGATGGAAAAACGGCGATTCCGACAATAAAGTCAGCCACTGCCAAAGAAAGGACGAACTTGTTGGCCGGGGCCGAATGCAGGCGGCGATTTTTGGTGACAAGAAAAATCACGAGGCCATTTCCCAGAGCTGTAGCGATTGATAGTAACCAACCGATTGAGTAAAGCAAAATTTCCATTATTATTTGAACCAGGGTGTAGAACAAACTGAAATATTTTTTCGCTGAGCTTGTTCACAGTGTCGTGCGTCCTTTCCTTACAGTGATTATTTGACCACTTGCCAGTTTTTACACAGAGATGTCTATCACTTTTACGAACTAATTATGATCAAGTTTAGGTTTTGTTTGTCTCTGACTCAATTTGCATGCAAGCTGTCTGCTTGTGTCAACACGGATGACAGTCGAAGAAGGTTAAGTTCAAGAAATACATACTGTCGAACCTTAAAACTATCGCAAGACATGGCTTTTTGACGAATATCGTTGATAATTGGTAGATTTTTTCAGCCAGCTTATCGCAAAATTTGTCAATCTACGAGGGGATATTAACTATCCGCTCGAAGGGTGGACTTTTTTTATTTAACAGACGATTTCTTGCATCGCATGCTGTGAAAATTCTTTATTCTGCGTCAAGTGAGCTTGCCAGGGAGAGGAGAGTATGGTAATTTGTTATCATTGTAGCTCTATTCAAAACGTGATAGACATCCGAACAATGCTGCCCAATGTTGACATAAGAGATAACAATGTTTAAAAAGATGTACGAACAAAAGCAAATTTTGTCATCTTTTGAACAAAACCAGGAGCCATAATCAGGGACGGAGACCGTAAGCGCGCGCAATTTCTAGTATTGGGGTTGGCTCCATGATATGGGACAATTTTTCTATTTTTGTAACAAATTGCGCCACCGCCTGCGGCACACGCGCGTACATTGCTGCGAGGATTTTCGCGGATGTTGCGCAGGAGAAAGCGCGCCCCGAAATTCCCGAAATCTTTTATGCTTTTGGCCCACAACTCAACGCCTTTATATTTGGCTGTTGAAAGTTTGCTTAAGTATTTTCGCCGTGTAAGGTGCTCCAGTTTGAGTGAAGACAGCGCCGAATTTAGGTATGTCCCGCTTTATATCGCTGATCAAGTTGAGTTCCGCTGCTCGTTCTACAAGAACTTCACACTACTCCAATCTAAATTTCACTATGAAGAAGATTAACAGCTTTTCCATAACACAGAAAAAAACTAGTTAGATATGTTTGGATATAGCAGCGTTTAGGCCCAATAAGTGATAATAGGTTTATGTCCGTAGATGCTGCTTAGTTTTGTTTGTGTCGATGAATGAGAGCGCCCGCCGATGGGTGTTTTGCACAGCTAGTAAAACATGACCAATTGGACGTCGCACTTTGGTGTGAAAACGTACACCGAACTCATACAATATCTCTAGTTTTTGAATATGTTTAAGGTTGATTAATGTTTGAGAACATATTAAAAGCTTAGCTGAAAATATGTGAATACAGCAGAAATAATCAGAAAAGTTACGATGACGCGTTTAATCAACTCGAATAAAGATTTCGATTAATTATTGAGTCAAAACTCCTTGTCTATTTTATTTTCACTATGTGAAAGAAACACACATGATGTTAGTAGCCTTTTGGTGAACGATGGTGAAAATTGTTGTAGTATTTCAGCACAAAAGACAACGAAACAAATCTTTTTCACGATTTGTTCACAATCTGAAAACACCGAATGAACTACTCATACGCGTCAGACTTACCTTTCAAAAACTTTTGTAAACTCGCCAAACGAGCAGAAACAATAAGAAACTATCAATAACAGGTTTTGGTTATGATTAAGCATTGTTTGGCAAACTCACAAATTAAACTCGATACCGGAGTAAACAGTTTTCTTACAGAACTTTTCTCTACAAAAAAACACAAAAGTTTACGCGTATAACTAGCCGGTGAGTGGATTTTATTCATTCACAGCGCGAAATTAAAGAAATTCTCGACCCTGAAAGACACACCTTTTCCGTTAAATCAGAGCATAAACGTACATAGAATAGCCCTGGTTCTTCTCCTCTGCCTTATTCCCTGCCATCGCTGTGGAAAATCGGCAAAAGAATCTCGCAACTCTCACCATTTCATCACACAACGTGATAACATCCACGCGAGAGCCCAAGACACGTGCGTGGATCAGCGTGGATATATGACGTCAGGATGGCGCAGACTTACGGTCTCCGTCCCTGATTATGGCTCCTGACAATACATGACATGTGCCCAAAATGTAACAACTTTTGTGCCAAATTAAATGCAATCAATTCCTTAAGGCGGGGGTGTAGCTGAATTTACGTGAAGTTTTAGTAATTTTAAAGGGGATTTGAAAGTAAAGGAAAAATTTTGGAACACCACCAGACAGTTGATTGCCCCCGCAAGGGCACCCTCGGTTGGTGGACAATTGTTTGGTGTACGTCTAGCAATTTTCAACTTCAAATTCTAATTAAAAGACAACATCAAATCTTCCAAATTTCCTATTTCTATTCTTCGAGAAAAACTATTATCCCCAAAGATACCCAAATCATCCAAAAAATCTACTAAAGAGCCCAAAACGTAGTATGTGGGATGAACAGAGGGATTTTTGACTGCTTGAACGTGAACGAGATATTTGCTTTAAAACCATAATACCCAGCCAAAATACGGCCTTCATGTTAAACCGGCCGCAAAATATTTTCATTGTTCCTACCATACGCAAAACCTCTACTGGCGACCTGACAATCCTTATCTGCCTTAACGCCCTAAGTGATGGTGATTGGCGCTTGATGTGGAAGTCCTCTTTATATAATAGCAGGTTCGACGACAATTGGAACCTGCTATTATATAAAAAGGCCTTCCACATCAAGCGCCAATCACCATCACTTAACAATGGATTAAAATCCAGCAGAGAACTCTGCCTGTTCTCTAGAGTATATCGGTAACTACTTAAGCTCCTAATTTTGTATGCTTTTTCAGTCTGATGATGGTATAGTTTATCGGCCGAAATATAACTGTCACTTAAGATCTTGGTTTTTATTAATTTGTTGTCAAAATTTAAAGACACGATGAATCTTCTCGGTCTGTCGTTCATCTTACATGGCAAAGACTTTTCTTTTCTTTATTTTTTTAAAGACTTAAAAATTGGAGAAGTGTCTTCTTTATCAGTCTTCACATCTTCTTATATTGTCCACTGACTCCTTTCGAATTATTTTCTTATTGAGTGGCAGTACAAGCCAAGAATTCTAAACAGATGTAACGGCTTCCCGTGAAAATGTACAGTTTGCCGGAGTGAACACAACATATAAATAATCTGGATTGTATTTTAGTAACAACTTCTGTGAACAGAAATTTGAAGCAAACTGTTCTAGAAAAATATTACTTGATCAATTTTTTATTCTTGAATAGAATTTATCATAACTGATTGGTCAAAGCGACCAAAGAGAACGGAAAAATTTCAAAACTCAGCCGTGTAGACCTCTTTCTGCTCACTATTTTCCACAGCGAGAAAGAGTGAGTCTCACCGATTACAAAAGAGCCGTTGAATGGCTAGACTTTGAGTTTATTGTATGTAGGTCGGTGATAGGCTGTTTCTCAATCGAGCCATTGATGGATGGATCGATGAATGGAACAAAAATTCTCAAACGCTCCGGCAGCGAATATTACATGACCGCTTGAGGAAATTAAGGGTGCGTTTCTTGAGAAAATTTAAGATTGGACGGCTTAAATCCGAAGGAATCCGAAAACGGATTTTGTATTGCTTTACTATACAGATCAATTCAAGATCTCTCGTATAATGGTGCGTCAAAAGGAACGGAAGAATTCACTCTGGAAGTGGATTCTTCAGTTCACCATCATCCGAAAGAGCTTGTTATTAATCTGTTTAGTAAACAAACGCAAAATCCATTTTCGGATGCTTTCGGATTTAAAAATCCAACCTTGGATTTTCTTTCAAAAACGCACCCTAACTTAATCTTTTCCTGCTGATGGTGTCACTCGCTCGCTCGCTGAGTTCACCTGTGAGAGATACCACGACTTTCGTGTCCTAGCGCGGTCATGCAATGTCCTCTACTCGTCGTTTAAACATTTTGTTTTGCGTCATAATTTTTCATCCGAATACCAAGAACTGTACTGATTAGGCTTTTCCACACTATGCCTGATTGAAAACTGGAACTTTATTTTGACAGTTAGGCCTACCGTCCGCACAAACCTGTCACGAAAAAGGGGCTTTTCGAAAACGCTCTTCAAAAAGGAGGAAACTGAAACGACGTGAGGGCGGAAACGAAGAACGACGAAATGCTTGTTGAAAACGATGATAACGCGATAATGGCGCAATTCCCCTGCCTGAGTCGCCCTCAAACACAATTCCAGTATGACCTACGATTGTTGCGTTGTAAATTCCTCCGGCGTAGTGTGGACGGAAAAAATTTGGGGGCATTTTCAGAGTGAAATTCCCGTTTTCAAATTCCTTAGTGGGACGGGGCGTTAGTATCCTAACTGGACCCTCTGTACGTGACGAGCCATAAGAACGTCCGCGTGAGGCTGTGATCCAAGAACCAACATCAACAGTTTTTTTCTTTTTTAATTATTGTTTCACGTTATTATACATTATGTCACAATTTATTTATCTCCTCGTGGAGTATACATCGTTTTGAGCGTTGTTGAACAATTCACTGGTCATTTTGTAGTTCGATCGTTTGTTATTTATTTTAAAGTTATATTCTATGTTAAGTTTTGAACTGCATGTGCACCTAAAATGGTATAGATTGCTTATGATATATTTACACTATACAAAGATCACATTTTCTTTTGAGCTTTGTTGAACACTGAATTCACTGGTCATATTATAGTTCGATTGTTATTCATTTTAAAGTTATATTCTATGTTAAGTTTTCAACTGTATGTGCAGCTAAAATAGACGTTTATGATTACAAATTTGTAGAAGACGAACTTGTAAAAGATATTAAGTGCGCTCGAAAAGACTACAACCTTACAATATTGTCGTCAATAACAGCCAACCATGCATACATGGCTGAAAATCGTCTCAGTTGCCTTATAAGGTGAACAAATGCAATTTTTAAAAGTCAATATTCAAAGGTAGAAATCCCTCATGCATATCTGCGCTCAGCAGAAATAGAATCTTACTTCAGTCTACAATAACACTTTACAGAACTGCTACTGGTCAACGCACATTTGCATTTAGAGGAATTAGTATTTGGAACAATTTAGATAATGATATAAAGCAATGCGTTTCCTTGCAGTCTTTAAAACAAGCTATAAAAGGGCAACTTTCAGAGCAATTCGTTTCATAAGTTTTTTTACGTCTTTGTTCTTATTCTTACATTTATTATTAATAATTTAAATAGTCAAACTAGTTCGTGCGAATGTTGTTGTAATTGTTAAATATATCACCCATCTGTTTAGTCCTCCAGTGCTTTGCTTATAGTATTTTTTCAAAGTATCTCAAGGAACTAGCTGGTAAATGAAAAATATGATTAAAGTGTATTTTTGTCGACAACTTTTTATGCAAACTCATCCGGAACCCCCACGCGTTTACTCTCTATAAGTTTTGACGATTGCATTTCGTTGAATTAGAAACGACATAATGATGACATTCACCCTTAATGACTTGTCGAGCAGTTGAGATAAGCAGAAAATAACTGAAAAAGACTTCCATATGTATGACCCTCTTAGCTAAATGTGAAAGGCAATTTTGCTGTATCCTGTCATTTACGCAAAGGCACTTACATGCCACCTTTAATTTTCAGTGACTGTGTTCTCTTTGATCCATAAATTACCTCGCTCCACGTATATTAGCTTATCAGCTTTTACATTCTGACACAATGAATATGGGCACCTAAAATGAATGGCCTCTTATTTGCATTGCAAAGTTGCTTTATGTTAATCCACGCACTTGAATTGAACATGAGCTTTGCATGAAAATTTAATTTTTTTCCCTCTCAATTATATATTTTATCCAAGCAGTATAAAAACGAAACTTTTAGTTTTAAATTTTGAAGTTTTGAATCCTTTCAACTATTCCTGTAATTGTTTTAAAACATAAAACTTCGCTTAAGTTTGAAATAAACGTCTTGAATGCTCCAATACCCCAAGAAATCAAAATGTAGATAGACAACATCGCAAACCTTAGTATCTAAGAATAATGTCGTTGTTTCTTTTATATTTGATATAATGGCAGTCGTTGGCTGGAAATGTGAGGAAAACAAAGAGCAGCGGCAGTGGGACATGAATATTGCTCTTTTTTAGCGCTCTCGGCAAGGATGCTTTCTTATTTCTTTTTAATGTCTTTCTTTAAGAGCGCGAAAACAAAAGATTCACTGCGACATCGAGAATCTTTCACGAAAAGTTTTACTGTAGCTGTTTGGTGTTGGTCCAAGATAATGACCATTGATTCAGTGGTTGGTCGAATGTTCATGAAGGTGGCTGATTAATCTGGTGTGAGCGCATACATGCAAAATTGTGTGGTGCAGAAAGTGCAGATTGTGATTGGGGCGCCAAGTGGCTGCGAGGTAGAAGAGTCAGCAGCTCTAGCTTTTCGTGTTACCCGTTTGCTTCGGACGTGGCTCTCCGACGCTGTTCAGCTGATTTGGCTCCGCCCGTCCACCAGGCTGCGCATTGACGGTCTGTTCGAGGTAGGGTCTTCCCAGGATCGACAAATGAGATATAAGCAAGCTTATTTCTCTCTTGATGTCTCTTTTCCAAAGCGTGTAAACCATAGGATTCACTGCGGAGTTCAGAACTAAGAGAACAGTCGCTGCAAAGCCAACTTTTTCGCCGCAGCCTTCGCAAGAAAAAATCTGGCACAAAACTGAGATATTTACGATCACGTAGCATCCCAAAAAGAAAACAACTAAAGCAATTATCAGGCGAGCTGTGTTGGGAGTTCGTCGTCTGCGTGAAGTACCGGCTTTCGTGGATGAAACGTTGGACTGAAGTTGTAGTTCTATCTCGCATACTTGGCTCGACTGTGCACGAGCTGCAACTAGGATACGAACAACAGCATAGAAAAGCAGCACACAGGATACTATGTCAAAAGCAGACACGCCGGTTAATCGCAAAACTTTCCAAGCAGTCCTGGAGTTGGTGGCGTACATTCCAACGATTAATGACAGAGATATTGCAAAGGGAATCAACCATGCTATGAAGATAACCATTCCAGGGCGTCTCTCAGTCATGGAGATATTGTATTTTAAAGGATGAACGATAGCGATGTAACGATCCCAAGTCAAAGTACAAAGATTTGTGACTGAACAGTGAAGGAACAACCAGAAGAATGCCATGTGCACTCTGGAGTTTACACGCCATTGAGTAAATACAAAAGTAATTTGATGGAAAAACGGCAATTCCGACACCAAAGTCAGCCACTGCCAAGGAAAGGGCGAACAAGTTGGTCGAGGAATGAAGGCGGCGATTTTTGGCGACAAGAAAGATTACAAAACCGTTTCCTGTTGCTGTTATGATTGAAAGTAGCCAGCCGATAATGTTGGACCAATTCTCCATTTCGCTTTAGCTGTCAAGAGAGGGACATTTTAATGATCGAGCAGGAAGCTGGCAAAATGAAAAAAATGACTAAACGTGGCGGTCACACTTTCAAGAGGAAGTGGTAAGCGATATTTTCTGATGTTGCATCTGACAAGAAGTTTCTTGAATAGTTTATATGCAAGGTAATTTTGTCATTTCATTAATTTGAATGGAGGTCCAGTTGACAGGTGTACTTCAAAACACTTACCGGCATATTGATAAATTATCGCTGACAGCTTTTAAACCGCTATACGTAACCTGATCGTTTCTAAAACGTTCAAAGTGAAATGTCGGATGAGAGCAGTTTCTGGGCGTCTTAAATGTTTTTAATTTTAGTTAAAGGCTTAAGCTCCGAATTTTTTGTTGATATAGAGTGCAATAGCTCGTCCACGGGACATTTATTTTGTCACCAGCTGTTATTTGAAAGTGTGCCAGGAGACAATCCCATGATAAGTTGACAAAAAGTGGAGAAAAAAATTTAAAAAGAAGCTAAAAATGGTATGTATTTGTGTACGAATGGCGTTGAAGTCCAATTACAGGTATCAAATTACAAAAAGTGTTAATGGATAGCTGTAATTGGACACCCACGAGATACATGATCGTGCATAAGTTACGTCATAAACATTTGCGTAGAGAGACAACAAGAATGGAAAGTTTTGTTATAGGTATGACTATATCACTTATAACATAAGGAGCAAAATTACTGATTTCTTATTGGCTTAGTCAGTGGGCATTTTGTCTTAATTTTCCTTTATCTTGAGGACAAAATGACTTGAAAAATGATTGGATCTCAGGTCGCTAGGCAACAGTGAAGAAAACTGCTTTGCTATTGCTTTATTATAAACAACAGCGTCTCGTATCGAGAAAATTGATGACGAATTTATTGAAGAACTGATTGACATTTCTGAGTCTTGTAACTCCTTGCTGCTCCATGGGTAAACAAATTACATATTTAATTTACATACTAATTACATTTGTTTATATTTTTTACATACATCCATCCCCTCACTGAGAAACTAGGCCCTACAAGCACGTTCACCATCCACGAACATTTCACCTGCACTCCTGGGGTTCCTGTGGCACAACATTTCAACTCCGCCGGTCAGAGTCACAGATATCCAGGTGCGCGGCACGCGTTTGTGTGTAGGAACCAACATCCGCCGCAAACAACTGGAAATGAAGGTAATTTTCCAGCTAGGAACTGCACAGCCGGAAGGCCTTAACATGAATTTCAAACACGTTTGAACTGTGCGCAGGTTACTTTCTACGCGTACGCGCTTCTATTTAAGATAATTCCCTTGAAATTGTTCTACTCTCAAACGTTTTTTGAAACTTGGCTTAGTTAATATTCATGATATGAACATTAAAAAAATTCAATAAAAAAAATGGGGTCACCGTGCTCGTTTACGCGTCAGCAGGCTCTTAAAATGGGGTATTTTTACTAGTTGTGCGTTAAAAATTAGAATCACCTTCATACAGAAATAAGTCTCGGTTATTTGAAAGACACAAAGTTTTACCTTGAGAGCAAAGCTTCATTTATTCACATACGCATTATTGCTTCATTTAAGCCGTTTTTGATTGCCTTGTTGA
>JAHPZR010056021.1:10000-12500 GCA_019787425.1 Platygyra sinensis | reverse complement strand
GCATAGAAGAGCAGTGCGCAGGATATTGTGTCAAATGCAGATACGCCGGTTAATCGTAAAACTTTCAGCGCAGTCTCGGAGGCTGTGGAGTACATCCCCACGAAAAGCGACAGCGAGATTGCAAAGGCGATTGACCATGCTATCAAGATAACCGTTCCAGGGCGTCTCTCAGTCATGGAGGTATTGTATCTGAAAGGATGAACGATGGCGATGTAACGATCCCAAGTCAAGGAGCAAAGATTTGTGACTGAAGAGTGAAGGAAGAACCAGAAAAATGCCATGTACACCCTGAGATGACACGCCATTGGGTAATCGCAAAAGTAACTCGATGGAAAAACCGCAATTCCGACGCCAAAGTCGGCCACTGCCAAGGAGAGGACGAACAAATTGGCTGAGCGTGAATGTAGTTGGCGACTTTTAGCGACAAGAAAGATTACAAAACCATTTCCTGCTGCAGTTACGATGGAAAGAAACCAACCCAAAACGTTGAGCCAGTTCTCCATTCAGAGTGCGCTTCTTAAAGCGACCTGTCTATCTCTTACCCAAAGTCTTACGACGATATCTTAATCAGTAAGCAGGAAGGCAAGAAGACAAAGTAAGACTTGTTTTGTCACTGTTTCTCGTTATCGTGTTAAAATTGCGACTGTGGTTGATGTCCTATTTAAAGCAAGGTAGTGTTCCGCAGTGTTTCCTAACGACACATCTGGTAATTCGTGATTGAAGATGCAACTTGCTGTGGGCTCTAAAAAAATTATGCAAATGAATTGAAACACAATTCTTGTTCCTGAACATCCGTACGTGTTCACGAAAGGCTCACATTTATTGACTTACAGCTAAATCAAGTCAAAAGCCAGTTCAAGTTACACTTATCATTGCCACGTTGTCTGGCCCTAACTATGGCAATTGCATGCCTCCGAAAATTCGACTTGCTGTATGACAAACTATTCCTAGCGAAAATGGGCATAGCCAATAAATACAAATATTATTGCTTTGACCCGTACAAGGCATTAAAATGCTATTGTTAATAAGCATGTTTTGGCAGGTATTGCTCCAGCAATTTACAATTTCTTCAATTGTTATCCTAACTATTATAGTGAACCACCAGCCGTAACGTTTATTCGCCATGGCTGCGGGCGGTAAACTTCTTTAAAAATACATAAGACGTAGTAAGATGATAAGCTCTGATCGAACGCGAGTTTTCCTGTGCACCATGATGTTGTGCATAATATGTAACGATCAAACATGTACCACATTGCCAAAAAAAAAAGAAACAGCCGTTATGACGTCAGAAGACTCACTCGCTTTAATTTACACATCTTCAGTCACTAAAACACAGATACGATTACCATGAAACTTGAATTAATTTTTTTTTTCAAGAATAAAGCATTTCAGCCGTGACAGAAATTGCTGCGATGATTAAAGTAGACAACAGTATAAATTTTCTCATTTCGACTGCTGTGAGCGGTGAATTTCATTTGGAAAAGATCAAGAATCTTTCAAACCTCACCAGACGAGCTGAAAATTAAATTGAATTTACATAGCGACCCACTAAGTAAATGTCAACTGCGGTTTTTAAAAGTGCCCTGGCAACATGACAGACAACAAGGACGTATCTTGGCGCTACCTCTTATGACTGAGCGAAAGTATTATTTCAATCACACGCACTCACAAACTGTCGAGGAAGTAAAATTAAAATGCAATACAGAACAATCTTTAAAAACAGGTTTGATCCGACCAGTAGCCTACGTAGCAGTCTTTTCCTTTCAATTAATTTTCCACTGAGGCGACGAGATCGAACTACTCAGCTAGCAAGCGGGCGAACGATCGAAGGAGCGCCTTTAGAGAACATTCGCTCGCAGTTTCGTTGCCTTCGCGTGCTTTTTTGGAAACGCCTGCCACGCAGGCTATTCGACAAGTAAATTCGTCGAGTATCTGCTCTTTTTCTGTTGAAAGATTACCGTTATCGACCGAATAGCTGAGCTTTTCTGTTTTGCATTATCTATTTTCCTTGCTAAAATGGCTTGCTTAAAAACCTGTGAGTGTCGAATAAATTCGGCTACTTGTGTGCTACTTTCTTGACTTAAACACATTTTGATGTTATCTGTGAGTAATAACGGAGCAGATGGGGTTGATACTTAATTATGTTGTTGGCTTATCTTGTCAGACATGTCCAGGATTAAACGCTAATGAAATCCAAATTCTTTATGCCGATAAACATCACAAAGTGTTCTCGTTGGTAAAAAGTCACAAAACACTCACAATTCTGTCAAATAAGAAGTAATGTGAATACGAAGTACTAATTAAACAATACTTGCGTTCTACCTGGACATAAGTGTATCTTGTTGGCATCTATCATTTTAAGGGAAAGTGTCGCAAGTGGTGGTGAGACCCTTAAGCAATAGACTACTTTCGATATATTAAAATTCAGCATGTTACTGGCGAGGCTTAGAGGACACAAACAAGGAAAATTAAATGACCATGTTTATTCATTTCTTTTGTT
>JAHPZR010056021.1:0-5000 GCA_019787425.1 Platygyra sinensis | reverse complement strand
GGTACTGCACTTATTTGGCACCAAGAAAACGGAATGGATATAGCCACATGAGCGCTTACCATTTGTATCGAAAGCCAGAGGATAATTGGAAGAAAAAGGTGGAAAGCGAAAAAGGGGGACTGGTTCAAAGTCATCCCCAGGTTCTCTCTCATTTTCGATGCACTGAAGCTCGGTCAAAAATGGCTTTCTTCAAAGACTTCTATACAGCTCCGCAAATGATCCCCGACTGCAAATGATCCGCAGACAGGAAATGATCCCCAAATTGGACCGCAAATGATCCCGGATGTGGACCGCAAATGATCCTGTCGGAAAATCAGGAATGGCATGTGATTTGTTCCTCGAGTTGTGGATTCAGTTTCTAACATAAACAGAAGCAAGTCGTCACTGACCATAAAATTATTCTATATGGATATACTGAATTCCTATGATAGAGAGTTCTTCGGATAATTACCGAAAAAGCTCTAACGGAGCAAACCCAGGCCCCCTTTATTGATTTACAGGGTTTTTACAGAGTCAAGCCAGGCCCCCTTTTTGGATTTACAGGTATTTTACAGAGTCAAGCCAGGCCCCCTTTTCCGATTTACAGGGTTTTTACAGAGTCAATTCAGGCTCTTTATTGATTTACAGGGATTTTACAGAGTCAAACCAGGCCCCCTTTATTGATTTACCTGGTTTTTACAGAGCCAAGCCAGGCCCCCTTTTCTGATTTACACGGTTTTTACAGAGTCAAACCAGGCCCCCTTTTTGGATTTACAGTAATTTTACAGAGTCAAGCCAGGCCCCCTTTCTCAATTTACAGGGTTTTTACAGAGTCAAACCAGGCCCTCTTTATTGATTTACATGGTTTATACAGAGTCAAGCCAGGCTTCCTTTTCCGATTTACAGTGTTTTTACAGATTCAAGCCAGGCCCCCATTTTGGATTTACAGGGTGTTTACAGAGTCAAACCAGGCCCCCTTTTTGGATTTACAGTGTTTTTACAGAGTCAAGCCAGGCCCCCTCTCTCGATTTACAAGGTTTTTACAGAGTCAATTCAGGCCCCCTTTTTTCATTTACAGGGATTGTACAGAGTAAAACCAGGCCCCCTTTATTGATTTAGAGGGTTTTTACAGGGTGAAATCAGGTCCACGTATTTGATTTACAGAGCTTTTACAGGGTCAACTTAGGTCACGCTCTGCGATTTACAGGGTTTTTACATGGTCCGTTTGGGAGATTAACAGAGTTTTTACAGGGTTGTGACCATATTTACAACCTAATTTCAAGGTGAAAGGGCAGTCCCGTCCAATATTTACAAGTTAATTACAGGTTAGAGGTAAATTTTTACAACCTTTTAACATGATCTTGGTTGTAGTCTCGTACATTCTATATATGAGACGATATATACTCGTAAATTACCGAGCCATTTTTAAAAAGCACAGATTTAAAGTTCCATGATAGCAAATCTCCTGATCCTGCTAAATGATTTGCTATAATGCCAGACCCTTCCTCCTCTCTCTAGTCAGTGGGCTTTTCCGGTTTTCCCAGCCTTTACACCAGTTTGCGCTTTCTCTCGATGACGTCAGATAATCAGACTCTGATGAGCCACTTTCGATATATTAAAATTCAACTTGATAGTGAGGCCTAGAGGACACAAACAAAAGAAATGAATAAACATGGTCATTTAATTTTCCTTGTTTGTGTCCTCTAAGCCTCGCCAGTAACATGCTGAATTTTAATATATCGAAAGTAGTCTATTGTTTAAGGGTCTCACCACCACTTGCGACACTTTCCCTTAAAATGATAGATGCCAACAAGATACACTTATGTCCAGGTAGAACGCAAGTATTGTTTAATTAGTACTTCGTATTCACATTACTTCTTATTTGACAGAATTGTGAGTGTTTTGTGACTATTACCAACGAGAACACTTTGTGATGTTTATCGGCATAAAGAATTTGGATTTCATTAGCGTTTAATCCTGGACATATCTGACAAGATAAGCCAACAACATAATTAAGTATCAACCCCATCTGCTCCGTTATTACTCACAGATAACATCAAAATGTGTTTAAGTCAAGAAAGTGGCACACAAGTAGCCGAATTTATTCGACACTCACAGGTTTTTAAGCAAGCCATTTTAGCAAGGAAAATAGATAATGCAAAACAGAAAAGCTCAGCTATTCGGTCGATAACGGTAATCTTTCAACAGAAAAAGAGCAGATACTCGACGAATTTACTTGTCGAATAGCCTGCGTGGCAGGCGTTTCCAAAAAAGCACGCGAAGGCAACGAAACTGCGAGCGAATGTTCTCTAAAGGCGCTCCTTCGATCGTTCGCCCGCTTGCTAGCTGAGTAGTTCGATCTCGTCGCCTCAGTGGAAAATTAATGGAAAGGAAAAGACTGCTACGTAGGCTACTGGTCGGATCAAACCTGTTTTTAAAGATTGTTCTGTATTGCATTTTAATTTTACTTCCTCGACAGTTTATGAGTGCGTGTGATTGAAATAATACTTTCGCTCAGTCATAAGAGGTAGCGCCAAGATACGTCCTTGTTGTCTGTCATGTTGCCAGGGCACTTTTAAAAACCGCAGTTGACATTTACTTAGTGGGTCGCTATGTAAATTCAATTTAATTTTCAGCTCGTCTGGTGAGGTTTGAAAGATTCTTGATCTTTTCCAAATGAAATTCACCGCTCACAGCAGTCGAAATGAGAAAATTTATACTGTTGTCTACTTTAATCATCACAGCAATTTCTGTCACGGCTGAAATGCTTTATTCTTGAAAAAAAAAACTAATTCAAGTCTCATGGTAATCGTATCTGTGTTTTAGTGACTGAAGATGTGTAAATTAAAGCGAGTGAGTCTTCTGACGTCATAACGGCTGTTTCTTTTTTTTTGGCAATGTGGTACATGTTTGATCGTTACATATTACGCACAAGATCATGGTGCACAGGAAAACTCGCGTTCGATCAGAGCTTATCATCTTACTACGTCTTATGTATTTTTAAAGAAGTTTACCGCCCGCAGCCATGGCGAATAAACGTTACGGCTGTTGGTTCACTATAATAGTTAGGATAACAATTGAAGAAATTGTAAATTGCTGGAGCAATACCTGCCAAAACATGCTTATTAACAATAGCATTTTAATGCCTTGTACGGGTCAAAGCAATAATATTTGTATTTATTGGCTATGCCCATTTTCGCTAGGAATAGTTTGTCATACGGCAAGTCGAATTTTCGGAGGCATGCTATTGCCATAGTTAGGGCCAGACAACGTGGCGATGATAAGTGTAACTTGAACTGGCTTTTGACTTGATTTAGCTGTAAGTCAATAAATGTGAGCCTTTCGTGAACACGTACGGATGTTCAGGAACAAGAATTGTGTTTCAATTCATTTGCATAATTTTTTTAGAGCCCACAGCAAGTTGCATCTTCAAACACGAATTACCAGATGTGTCGTTAGGAAACACTAAGGAACACTACCTTGCTTTAAATAGGACATCAACCACAGTCGCAATTTTAACACGATAACGAGAAACAGTGACAAAACAAGTCTTACTTTGTCTTCTTGCCTTCCTGCTTACTGATTAAGATATCGTCGTAAGACTTTGGGTAAGAGATAGACAGGTCGCTTTAAGAAGCGCACTCTGAATGGAGAACTGGCTCAACGTTTTGGGTTGGTTTCTTTCCATCGTAACTGCAGCAGGAAATGGTTTTGTAATCTTTCTTGTCGCTAAAAGTCGCCAACTACATTCACGCTCAGCCAATTTGTTCGTCCTCTCCTTGGCAGTGGCCGACTTTGGCGTCGGAATTGCGGTTTTTCCATCGAGTTACTTTTGCGATTACTCAATGGCGTGTCATCTCAGGGTGTACATGGCATTTTTCTGGTTCTTCCTTCACTCTTCAGTCACAAATCTTTGCTCCTTGACTTGGGATCGTTACATCGCCATCGTTCATCCTTTCAGATACAATACCTCCATGACTGAGAGACGCCCTGGAACGGTTATCTTGATAGCATGGTCAATCGCCTTTGCAATCTCGCTGTCGCTTTTCGTGGGGATGTACTCCACAGCCTCCGAGACTGCGCTGAAAGTTTTACGATTAACCGGCGTATCTGCATTTGACACAATATCCTGCGCACTGCTCTTCTATGCTGTTGCCCGTATCCTTCTTGTTGCACGTGTACAATCGCGCCAAGAGTCTCCCATAGAACTACAAGTTCAGTCTAACCGCTCATCCACTGAATCCACAAACTCGCGCAGACGTAAAAGGGGGAGCACAGCTCCCTTTATAATTGCTATCGTTGCGTTCTTCCTCGGATGCTACATAGTGGTGAACTCACTTGTGTTGTGCATTGCTTTTTCTTGTGATAATTTTTCAGTTACAGTTAATCAGACTGTCACTTTACTTCTGGTTCTGAACTCGTCTGTGAATCCATTGGTTTATGCGTTTTTGAAGAGGGACATCAAGAGGCACACTTGGAAATTAATATGCAGGGGTAAATAATTGCAAAAAAATAAGGATCTGCTCCAGATTAAACCACTCTTATTACATGTAAAACAGCATCAGTCTTGTTTGGATGTGGAATATCAGGTTACGGTGTAATTTTAGAAATTCGAGGTTTTTCCAGTGCGTTTTTACTCTAAGAACGAAAAACTTGTGTTCAGAAGTACAGACAGCCAAGAATTGGATCTTTATTGACGGAACAATAAATCGTCTGAAATGGAGATGTGATCATCACACTGAGTTGTAATCGCAGTTTAAGCAAGTGCAAATTTTCGCTGGAAAAGAACGATAAATTTAAATGCACTGTAAATTTTCCTTTTTATAAGTAAATAACATGTAAATCAGCTGGAAAATACTGTAGTCATCATTTTACAGCTAAAATGCCTTTTTACAGGATCTCAGAAGATACTGTAAAGAAACTGTAAATATTACGAATAAATATATTAAATATACGAGAAATAAAATATATAAGAAATAAAAATAAATAAGAAATAAAATATACGAGAAATAAAATATATT